>LVTN01000037.1:643650-701438 GCA_001649415.1 Musa itinerans
TATAAATAAAAAATAATATGATAGGAAAAGTTAATAATCCAATTGCTTAGATGAACAGTCAGAGTAGTCCTAATGTTTGCTTGAGGCCAGCTGGGAATAGCCATAAGCTTAGGTCAAGATTGATAAACTTTTACTATATGTCTAATTTTATTACAAAGCTAACATATGAATTTTTCCTAATTATTATTGTTGGGACGCTAGAACCACTAATAGTTCTAGTGATTATTGTTGAAGTTATTTCCTGGGTTGTTTGGGTTTAAGTTGTTACCAAAGTTGGATAGTTGTGTCTTATTAGATCCTTTATTGAAGTCATTATTACTTTAATTATCTTTTTCTTTGGATTTTTGATTGAATTGAGTTGTGATAGATAATCTTATCTTCCTCTTTTCTCATTTCAAATATATTTATTGATTAATCAACTTTCCATATATTTCTTTAAATGACGTTGGTGAGTCATGTGCTTGAATTGTTACCATTAGTTTCTTTAAATAATCGTTAAAAGTATGAACAATGATTTTTTCATCAACTCAGTGCATAACCTATTAAAGCTAAGTCATCTATAAGAATTTTTAGATTTTGTATATAATCAATAATAGAATTTTAGGTTATTTTTATCATGATAGATATAATATGCGAGTGCGAGAACAATTGATAAAGATGATTTGTAACTTGGACCATGCTTCTATTATAGTGCTGCATGAAGAAATTAGTGATGCTATAGAGTCAATAATTGAAACTTGAATAACTTACATACTAACACAGTTTTGACGTAATCATAATTTATAATTATGATTTGTCATTACGGTTGATTATATTGATATTTGAATATTTTTGGATGGATAATTGAGGGAGCTATTGACAAAGCTTAATAAATCATATCGAAAGAGAATGTTAGTGAACTAAGCTCACCAAAATGCATAATTGTCACATTTGAAAAGTTTATATAAGTTAGATATGAGTCTTGTAAGTTAAGAAGAACTATTATTCAGAATAATCATAAGAGTGTTAAAGTTAGAAGAGGAAGAAGATATGGTTGTTAAGTAGTTGGAAGAAATGACACTAGGAAGGAGAGGGTGGCGCCATAAAGCAGGAACCAAATCGATACTGTCGTTAGAGTTGCAGGTATAATAAAGATTGTGAAAGAGGATGATTTCATTTAAAATAATACAAATTTATATATATATTTGAAGGAGAGATTTTCATCAACTATGTGCTTAAATCATATATATTATATATAATTTGATCCTTAAATTATAAATTAATTGAGAACTAAATAGAAATACAAAACCTATCGTTCAATATTTGTCTCTCTCATTATATTTAATCAAGTCATATATCACTTTTAAAAGAGAGATATTTAAGACCTATTGGTTATATAATGATATACTAATCATTTCTCTCAACAAAGACACAAAGTCTGATTTCTTAGGTATGACTCTTACCAGCTCATGTAATCAACGGCGGATAATGGAGTCGGACTAAGGTTTGAGTTGGATCCAGATCCGGATCCGGATGAACAAACACGTGCTATTCACATGTCCTCTCCGGAATCTGCACGCTTATCACCACTCTATTCCATCGCTATCATCTCAGGATCACGACCGTCCATTTTATTGCATCCTCGATGATACATGATTCAGCTTTGTTGGTAACGCGATCACCATCACCATTTCCCCCGCCCACCAGTTCTGATTCCATCTACCTCTGCAGACGTTACAAGCTCTCATGATTCCCAGGCCTCTCGCGAGGTCAAGAGGCAGCGTAAGCAGCGATCGAACACTAGGGACTGCCGTCAAACACCTTCTCGACCCTCCCAACGAGCTGAGTCCCCGCGGTCTCTGCTCTCATCGCCAACTGTTCGACGGAAGCCCTCTTGAGAGCCCTTCCCCGTGGAACCGCCTGCTCTTCCAGCACTCGAGGAACAATCTTAACAGAGAAGCTCTGAGTTTGTTCCTGGAAGCTCGGAGGTCTGGGCAGCCCCTCGACGATTCCTCGCTCTCGTGCGTTCTCAAGGCTTGCGGATGTTTATGGGATCGAAACCTTGGCAGGCAACTGCATGGCCTCTGTGTGAAATGTGGGCACGGATCGGGGGTCGGCGTTGGCACCTCGCTGCTTGATATGTACCTCAAGTGTGATGGCGTGGATGATGGAGTGAGAGTGTTCGATTCAATGCCTGAGAGAAATGTGGTGAGTTGGACCACTTTGCTCACCGGGTATTCTCAGAAGGGACTCCATGATGATGCATTGGGGCTCTTTTCCCGGATGCAATCCGAGGTGGTTAGGCCAAATTCTCTCACTTTTGCCACTGTTCTTGCATCGGCCGCGGCTCAGGGAGTACTTGAGAACGGAAGGCAAATGCACGGCCAATTGATCAAATTTGGATACCAGGGTACAGTGTTTGTGTGCAATCCTCTGATCAACATGTACTCCAGGTGTGGTCTAGTCGAAGAGGCTCGAGCAGTCTTCAACCGCATGGTGAACCGGGATGCTGTTTCTTGTAATGCGATGGTTGCAGGCCTTGTGTTGAATGGGTACGAGTCTGAAGCAGTGCAAGAGTTTCATCACATGAGAGCCGCTGGCCTGAAACCGACACAGTCGAGCTTCGCAACCATGGTCAAGTTGTGCGCTAATCTTAAACAGCTCGCGTTTGCTCGACAGCTCCATTGCTGTGTAGTGAAAGAAGGGTTCGAGCTGGATGCCAATGTAATTACAGCACTGATGGTGGTTTACAGTAAATGCAGCGAAATGGATGACGCATTTGAACTTTTTTCCATGCTGGGAGCTCGATCCGTGGTCTCATGGACTGCTATGATCAATGGGTATATACAGAATGGACATGTCAGTCGAGCTGCACTTCTCTATAGTCAGATGAGGTTAGATGCTGTTGAGCCGAATGATTTCACCTACTCTATTCTATTGACGGCTTCGCCTCAGATATCTCCCTTCCAAATCCATGCCCAGGTCATCAAAACCAAATTCCAGCAAGTCCCTTCTGTAGGCACTGCTCTGCTCGCAGCATATACTAAGCTAGGAAACACTTGCGAAGCCTTCTGTGTCTTCGGGGGGATTAAAGAGAAGGACATTGTGGCATGGTCTGCAATGCTAGCATGCTATGCCCAAGCAGGTGATTCTGAAGGGGCAGTGAAGCTGTTCACAGAGATGGCTAGGAAGAGTATCGGAGCAAATGAGTTCACCCTCTCCAGTGCGATTGATGCATGTGCAAGTCCAACAGCTTCAGCAGATCAGGGGAAGCAGTTTCATGCCATTTCTATCAAGCTTAAATATGAAAACACATTGTGCGTGAGCACAGCTCTCGTCACCATGTACGCAAGGAGGGGGAGCATAGAGAGTGCTCAGGGAGTCTTTGACAGGCAATCAGTGAGGGACCAGGTTTCCTGGAATTCTATGCTGATGGGTTATGCTCAGCATGGCTATTCTAAGAAGGCCCTTGAATTATTTAGAGACATAGAATCTAGAGGCATTGAAATGGATGGAATCACCTTTATTGGTGTTATCATAGCATGTACACACACAGGGCTCGTAGAAGAAGGCAAGAAGCACTTTGAGTCAATGGTACATAATCACCATATTAGTCCAACTGTGGAACATTATGCCTGCATGGTTGATCTTTATAGTCGTGCTGGCAAACTCGAAGAAGCAATGAGTCTGATCAAGGAGATGCCTTTTCCAGCATCTGCAACCGTGTGGCGTACGCTTTTGGGTGCCTGTAGGCTTCATCGGAATGTGGAACTCGGAGAGCTCGCTGCAGAGAAGTTAATGTTACTTGAACCTTCACATTCTGCTGCATATGTGCTCTTATCTAATATGTATGCAGCTGCTGGGAGATGGGCAGAGAGGGCCAAGATAAGGAAGCTGATGGATGCCAGAAAAGTAAAGAAAGAAGCTGGATGCAGCTGGATTCAAATTAAGAACAAAGTGCATTCGTTCTTAGCTTCTGATAGAACTCATTCTATGTCAGATAAGATATATACAAAGCTTAAAGACATTACAATTCGATTGAAGGAGAAAGGGTATCAACCAAATACAGATTATGTGCTACATGATATGGAAGAGGAGCATAAGGAGGTCATGCTAGCTCAGCACAGTGAGAGACTGGCCATTGCTTTTGGGCTGATAGCTACGCCTCATGGGACACCCCTCCAAATTGTAAAGAACCTTAGAGTGTGTGGGGATTGCCACACCGTGATTAAGCTAATATCAGAAATAGAGCAGAGGGAGATTGTTATCAGGGACTCAAGCCGATTCCACCACTTTAATAGAGGCTCTTGCTCTTGTGGTGATTATTGGTGACTGGACTTCAGTTTCTTCCAAATTCTATGTCATGGTTCCTTGGAGGAGGCACAGAATGCAAACTGTAGGGTCAGCCACTTCATCTTTGAAGAGCTTACATCTTTTGGATTACCATGCTAACTGAACTACAATCACACAGCCAATTGAATTCTTTGTCAGATTATCTGAACTACAAACATAGTATTAAATACATGGTAGCGAAAGATGTGGTGACTAGCCATAAAAATTGGTACTTTTGTTGGGCTTGAACATAAGAGCCGCAGAGACACAAAATATGAATAGGTGGACATTTACACAAGAATCATAACTGAGATGGCAAAAATTGCTATGTTGAAACCTTGTTTTTGCAGAACAGTTCACTGGTAGAAGTAATTCATAGGAATTGCTTACACAAAGGAACTTTATCAAAGATTGAGCTATGCTCTCCAGAAATCGAGTGGAAAGTTACTGCATTAAATCAATAATTTTATGTTCATTTACATAAAGTAACTGAGTGGAGAGTTACCATAATGAACAATGCTCCTCCAGCAGGCATGGTGGCACCCATTTGGTCCTAGACATGCTGGTGCTCAATATACCTCATTGGTCTCTATGCATTCTTCTCAGAGTTCTGTACCCCAAAAGTCTGCAACATGACTTGTTCATCTCCATGAAAACTTCCAGACTTCTTATGAGGGTTTTGCTCAGGTACTTGTCTCAGTGCCAATTGTGTTATTGTTTTCAGATGGACTTGGATGTCAGCGATCTGCTTGTATATTATTTTGCCCATGCAACTTATGTGGTAATTTTAACATATCAATAATTGACCTATTCTTGTTCCACACTGATATCAATGTTTGTTTCTAGTAACTAAATCTATCTTAATTCAGTCCTTTATCCTTGAAGAAAACCTATATGCTCACAAGGTTGTTCTTTTATATTCATAAACTTAGAACTGATTATTTCATTGGCAACATGATCTTTCAGTTTTATTGATCTCTCAGGTTGCTGGTTATTCGAGGAATACAATTCAGCATGAAGGAACTTTTCTCATTATTTAGAATTTTGCATAAATAAGGCTATTCACTCTTTGTACTGTCTAAAGGCTGCTTGGGCGTTCTCAATTTCGTTGTAGTTAGTACTTGCCATCTTAGTGTGTGGTTCAACACCAGACAGATCTTCACCATCAGGAGTCTTTAAGTCTTTATGGTCCTTATTTCAGTTGAAATTACATAGCCAATCCTGGGCATCTGACAGACTCATCAGCGGCAACCTCAAACGAGCTCTAGCAAGGGCCTGGAGGTACCTGTACCTGCTGTCAACTGGAATTCTGTGACCGGAATTTTGGATGCCATGGTTAAGTGAATTTTTGTTGGCAGGAGAGTGCAGATGTAGAAAGCTTTGCACGTATCAGAAGATAAACCTTCTTAGCCATCTTCTTTCCTGCACTATGCATATTCTTGTACAGGCTTCAGATATCCCCTGTTTTGCTGGTGCTGAAGAGGAAGGAAAAGCATAACTTGACGATAGCATACAATTACTAGGTTAGTATCAGGGTTAGATATGGTACACATAATACTGTATGTGTGAGCTCTAACAAGTGTTTGTATATTTTCTTCTGCAGCAGGACATACGACATGGTTTCTTTGGAACAGAGGGGCCCTTCAAGTCCATTCAAAGAGAGAGTAGCAGGTGAGTTTGCTCCCATACTTATGGTGCTTGATGTTTAAACTTTATGGCTGTCATTCACGTTGTTCTTACTTGATATTGATCTAATGCTTTAACATGTTTATGCATAAAATGTATCAACAAACTTATTTTGTTGGATGTGATCATTCAACCTATACCCAACAGCATTTGTAGATACCGATATACAATGTGACATCGAATCTAAATCTGTTATGGTATCTCAGATTTGCAACCGCCTGTGGTTCTCAGTGTGTCAGAATCCGTAGGATATCTAAACCAGTGATAATCCTGTGTTGGCTTTAGCTAACAGAGACCAAAATGGTGTATATCTCTACAAATTAGAATGTAGCCTTTGCTCCTTATTTCTATCCTATTTAAAAGAGATAATCTAGATAAATTTTTTTCTAATGCCCAAGTTTTATCGAGTACTAAAGTTTTTGAACTAGTGCATGAAATCATGGAACGAACTTTCTTGTATCAAACGAGTCTTAACGTCTGTATGGTTTCTTTGGTGTTGCATTATTGTGGAAAGCAGAAATGTTATGCTTTTTTAAGTTGGTGCGAGAAATTGCACAAACTTTTCTATTTCGGGTAAGTTTTTTTGTTATCGTATTTTTTTACGAAAAATGTCTGTGTTACTTACGCCCTTCTAGTAGAATCAAGATTTAATACACTTGGAAAGAACTATTGTTGTAGTGCTTGCTGCTGTTTCAGTTGGGGGATGTTCACCAAATTCATTGAATCCATTGAGATATATGGAGGATTAGGTCACAAGCCTACCTATACAAAAATCTTTTGCCTCGATCACTGAATTCTTAGTGTTTTGGTTATATATATAAGCAATCACTGAATTCTTAATGTTTTGGTTATATATGTAGCCAGAGTGAAGGTCATGCAAGAGAAATAAACGAAAAAATGTTTTTTCTTAACTGAGAAAAATGCAAGTCATATATTTCTTTTATAAAGATGAGTGGATAAAATTATCAAGTTCTTTACCAGCTAGACTAGTTGACATTTAAAAAAAAATTATCATATGATGATTTCGACGAACTAACTCGTCGTAAGTAGGTATGGTATACCTCGGGGTCTCTGGATCAATGACTTTGGCATAGTTAGGCAAGCTTAACTATTTCTTCCCTTAAGTAACAATGAAGACCTCCTTTGATTTGAAATCTATATGGCAAAATATGATCAACTATACCCTTAGTCTAATGGTCATGTGAAGAATATTTCTTGGTCTGGAAGGAACATCTGGATTGATCTTTGGTTTAGCGGCCTTCCATTTAACAAAGGGTCAACCTTGTTAATGTAAGTAAAAGATGATGAGATTCGATCTTATTGGTGACTTATGCATGCTTCTCGACAAGACTATTAATAACAAATTGCTTCTTGTTATCTTTGTGTAGTTTAGTCAGATCTTGAGCTGCTTTCACGTGTTACCTGATATCCTTTGTGATGATCGGCTACATTTGGACTCCGACACCACTGAGAGATATGGTAGCAAGTAGTGCTTGCCTCTTGTGTTGTGATCCAAAATCAAAATTGTTCTTCCAAAATTGTATTCGAGATCGCCCACCTTGGTTGTCATATTTGTCATCTGGCTGCCGACTCTTCTTCACTTATTTTCTTGGATTATTTCTTATGGCATAATATTTATTGTATTCCCACCTCGGTTGTCATATTTGTCACCTCGCTGCCAGACTCTTCTTCACTGTTTTTCTTGGATTATTTCTTATGGCATAATATTACCACCGAATCAATACTTATTGTATATAATAATTATCAGTATTTATTAAGATAAATTTTGATTGTTTAATTATAATATTAATTCAGAGTCAATTGAGATCTTATTCTGCATCCGTCTCGGGATGGTGTCGAATTAAATGGTTTTGAGTTCATTTGATTCGGGATGCATTGAATCCTGTAAAATTATATCGGAGACGTACTCGATAAAATCTCTTCAAAACTTAAGTTAGCTCTCGAGAGTTAGTGGTGTAAATGTACTAGAGAATGACTTTCGAAAGAATATACTTAAGAGGTCTTTTATAATGAGGTATTGGACTATTGTACTTGATATCATAGTTTAATATTGAGAATGGTTATATATCTTTTTCGTTGTTAAGTGTAAGTGTGTCGCATCAAATCCGAAGGATAGAGGATGAGTCATGCGTGGGGTTGTAAAGTTCGAAAGGAAGAGTCATGTACACGATATTGAAGCGTGAGTCATATGACATTGAAGTGTTGATATTTTATGTTACAATTATATTTTATGGGAGAGATTAAACTCTTAATATTTTGAGATCCATCTCGATGGACTACGGATTTTTAATAATGAGATGATCGTAACTTTTAAGGAGATTGCAATTGATAATTCCTTACTCCATCCAAATATCTTAAAAAAATAATAAAATATAATTTTACTAAATATAACCTCTCAATTATCATTATTTCATATAACTCATTATAGTCAATCATCTCGATTGACATCGAAACTTTAGATGCATCACCATCAACCATCTTCAATTAGGAGGAGAAGAAGAAGAAAAAGGAGGGGAAAGGGGGGAAGAAAAATGGATCGTTTGTAAAGAGTTGAAAGAGCGTTGAACTCAAGTAAAAATTAAGGATATTTACGTTCATTTATAAAAAAAAATATTTAAAAAAATTTATAAATAATAAAGAGAGGATTGTAAATAGAAATCTCCACATTTAAACAGCACCATAATTGGTATTCAGCCCGCATAAAGATAAAATTCACGTAGTTATACTAAGATAAGAAGGTATATCGTTGCAGGTAAATGATTAATTCGGCATTTGTTAAAATCATAACCTCTCAAATCTGTCGTGTTCCAATGCAAGTTATGCAGCTACCACACGCAATTCTTTTAATATCTTATAAAAGTTAGGTCTAGCTGTATTGTTTTGCTCTAAAAAAATATATATGCACATCTCTTTCTTGTCTCTACTTTCATGATCTGCTGCTGCTGCTGCTGCTGCTGCTAACCCTTGGTCTCGTCGAACAGCCACGATCGGAAATGCCTTAAAACTCTCCCACCTCCTTTTTGCTTTTGCGGGGCACCATCTCTTTATTATAAGATCTCGATCATAATGCATGCAACAAATTTCTCCTTTCTCTGTCTCTTCCACGTCCATGCGCAGATATCAGAAGGCTGAAAAATGATTGTGCAGTGGTTGATGAATTATATGCGGGTCTGCTGTGGCAGGGACGACACTGTCATTGGCAACCAAGCTCCTGCAGTGAGTAAAATATACATGCAGAAAGTCATGTGGATGTAGGGAGGATATAGCCAATTCACAACATGAGAACAAGAAAAGCAAAGCAGAACATGTTTAGATATGCCAAATCTATCATCACAGGTTAAACAATGGAGAAGAAGCTACCGGTCAACCATTTAGGATTCGCCCAATGATTGACAAGGCATCTGTAGCACTAAAAAGATGATCACGAGGTGACTAGCTAGCGCACAGCCTTTGATAATATAATTGGATGGATGCTTCTGCGCATCGTGGAACAGACTATTTTACGAAGCTCCACTTGGTTGGCACTATGATCGGATTAGTTCTAGCTAGCAAAATATGATCGACATGTACATAAAACTATGAGAAGCCCCCCCCTCCCCTCCACAGAGGAATGGTCATGTGCATATTACAAGAAGAAACTAGCATGCATGCATGCATGAGCAGCTTACTCTTGAGGGCGAGAAGCCCATAGGGAGCTCAGAGCACGTAGGCGGGTGAAGTACTCTCCGATCGCCAGGAAACATCTTGCTGCTTGTTTGGTCGTCAACTGTTGACGCAACTGGTGCAAGGTTTGTTGTCTCAAGTTGTCAGCCTGCATCAGGTAAAAGGGTAGAAGCTTGTTCTATCTTCTTACCTTGTTGACAAGATGAATAGACAAGCAAAAAAAAAAAAAAAAAGCGGTAGGAGGTTAAAAAGAAGCATGAGTTGGAACAAAGATATATCCGATGACTTGTTCAAGAGGATTGTAATGGTTCAAAAAGGCTATCTTATCTATCTTTCGATCTTTTATTTTAGTATCTCCTTCAATGAAGAAGGACTCAAAGGAAAGAGAAGAATAAGGAAAGCCAAAAAAAGAAAGAAAGAAAGAAAGAACGAATATATAAAGGACAATTATTAGATTGGAATTTCTTTTAAACAACCATATACGATGGAGTAGATTAGTTGGATGTTTTCCTCGTTGAAACTCTAGGCAAGAAGATGATAATAGTTCAAACCTGGCCGATGAATCCTTCGAGGTCGGCAAGCTTCCCCATAGCAATGGCTGCGTGGCCCACATAATTTCCAACATCGATTCCGTCGCTGAGAAAACCGCCAGCGACAGTTTCTGCCAAAGACTGGTGGACGTGCTCCAGGCCCCGCGAGAGAGCCTCCTCCGCCTGCTGCGATGAATGCTGGAAGCCGCGCATCCCCATCCACTGTTGGTCCGTCAATGGATCCAACTGACGTATCAGGATCTGCTTCCGCTCATCAGCAATTAAACTAGAGTTATGCTTCCGTAAAGTTGGCGCAGATGAGAAGGAGCTGAACTCTTACCTTGATGAGCTCGGAGGGCCTAAACCCACCCATCCACAGGAAACAGCGCTCCGCTGGGGTCTTCCATATTCCATTCAAGAGGTGGAATACATCCGATTGAGCAACGATGGCTTTCAGCCGGAAGAGATCATCATAGTGCCTGATGCACTGATCTACGACCACACCAAGATTGTCGTCAGGAAGGTGAGCCTCAAGTGCACCTCGGAGGTCCGACATGATCTTGCAGTTATCATCCAACCATCGACCGTACTCCATGTCAAACATCGCAGCGCCTGCAGCGCAGAAGCGGCTCATTACCACCACGAAAGGGAAGTGGGGATCCCCCCCCTTAATAGCCACAGTGAAATGACAACTTTTTTCTTCTACAACTACGAAAGGCGTTGTTGAAATCGATGGGTGGAAGTGGCTCGTTACCGGAACTGATAGCCGCATTACCGCCTGCGACTCCCAAGAGAAGGCCCTAACACGGAATAAATAAATCAGATAAATCCACACACTGTTGGCATCAGAAGAACAAATAATATACCTGTGATCTTGCTCTCTGGAGATCTTGCTCTAGCTGCTGAAGCTTAATCCTACTGGACTCTAATTGTTGCACGTAAGCCTGTTTATTTGGGATAATCGGTTGACTCAAATATTAAACAAACATAATAAATTACAGCCAGGTTGTTTCTTAATAAAGATTCGGACAGCGTACCTTTTTCTTCAGCCGACTCTTTTTGGCTGCCTCTCGATTTTGAGCTAGGCGCCTTAATGTCTTGTAAAAACAACATTCAAGTAAATGAGCTAATCTCGTTAAGGAAACAAACAAGCTGTTATATCTGGAACTCCAAAAATATATAACGAGGGGTTTTGTCTGATTACTAAAACGCAAGCAGCATGACAACATGGTGGGGGCTTTATGATCAGGAGATCTAATTACAAATCCACAGCCCAACTCCATTAATGTTGACGGGGATTTTTAACTAGGATTTTTCCTTATAGATCCACAGTCACTCTTTTGTTGTTTTCTGCAAATTTTATATGTTTTATCTTTATATATAAATATAAAGAGAGATAGTACCTTGGCATCAATTACTTTTCCGTCCCTTACTGCAGTTGAACCTGTCATCTTTCTCTGAAACATGCAACGCAAAATTGGTTGTTTAGCTTGGAGTCAATATTCGTATCTTCTATTATCTTGACAGCATTATGAAAGCATGTACAGGAGAAGAATTTTATCGGTGAAGGTCAGATAACAACAGATATCAGCACGCACATTTACCATTGTTGCAAGTTCAAAAGCCCAAGAATAAACAAAAGATAATGGCATGTTTAAAGTGGATGCGAATACTAGAATCCAAACTTTTTCTCTCACAGAAGGAAACCCCTTAGATAGATCTATAATCTGACTGTTGAAAGATGCAAAAGCTACGATTACTGTATTATGAGACTCGGACACGAAACAAAGTGCTTAAGAATAGGGTCCCTGTAGTGGGGGTTAAATGATCCAGATTTAGAATTTGTTATCCGGGAAAATTGAGCTACAGATGGTGTATGACAAAGCAATCAAACAGTACCTCTTCTTGTGAAGAGGGATGAGGATTTCTTGCTGCTTCTGTCATGGAAGCACCACTTGCCATCATCATCTCTTGCGGCCGCTTGTGGTTAGTCGACTGGTCCGAGGAGGCCTTCCTGCTATTTGGAAAGTCCGATTCCAGATGAGATAGAGAGTTTTGAGCAGCGCCGGAATCAGTGCTTCTTGCTGACTGCGTATTCACCTGTTGGAAACAAAAGTAGGCGCCATAAAGCCTAAATGGTGCGGCAAACCATCTTCTCCTTTGGGCGGTCAGTTTTACACCTGCTACGATGGCAGAAACCCAAGTCAAACAGGTAAGACCTTACACTGGGAGTTTGCTGAAATCTCATTGGCCACGATGGGAAGATCTCTAGTGTTGCGGGGCTGGTTGCAATAAAAGCTGCAAGAAACAGGAGATGCAGAAGATCAAAAAAGATATCTAAAAATGAAAAAGAAATGAGGAAACAGTTGTTGGTGCTACAAAAGGAACTTTATTCCTTCCTCTTTTAGGAATTGCAAAGAGTAAATAAAATACTACAATAAAATTGAGAAGAGAGATGGTGTTCTATCTGTGGGGGTGGGGAGTCAATTGGTTTCAAGGCATCATATGTTCATTGTGGTGGTGATCTGTGGTTGATGTGTCTAGATGTGGAAAAGTAACCAAATGAGAGAGAACGAGAGAGAGAGAGAGAGAGAGAGACTTACACTTTCTGTCTTCTGTTTCTCTTAGGCCGTCGACTCCCTGCATGAGAGCCTCCTCCAACTCCCCAAAGTAAGCAGCTCCTTCCTGATCACTGAGCGGGCAATAAAAGTCCATCTTATCATCAAATACAAACACAGAATAAGAAGAAAGCAAAAGGAAATTGCTTTTACCCCCGGGTTATATCCAGGCTGATATTTGAATGACTCAAAGAATTAAGGTAGGATGGATCCTCCATCCTTCATGACAATAGATACAAGGAACCAGAAAAATAAAGTCGAAGAACGAGGAGGAAGGCTGGATGGGAGACTCTGAGAGGAAAACGTAAATGGATTAGGCCAAAACTTTACGAAATTGATGGGCAGATGTGTAGTCTAATAAAGAATGGGACATAACATATAGGTTGTGATGAAGTTAGAGGAGGAAAAGCAGCAGATAGAACAGAATAAAGAGCCCCACTGATCTATTTGAAAATTGGTACATGCAGAAAGAGGTGATTAGTCATTTAGAGGCAGTCTTTTAGTGAAAGAAGAAAAAGGAAAGATTAATTAAACCTATGCAGTCTGTGAAGCTCACCTGATATTGGGATACGATCAGGCTAAATATGAATCTCAGAGTTAAAAGAGTTTCGAAGAAGATGATTGAACATAGACTAAAAATGAAAAGTAATTGAGGAACCAGTACAAGAAATTAGTCGCAGATGGAGTGTTGCCGATAGTCCCGTTAATAAGAGACCGAGTTGAAGGTCCAGAATCAGGAAGGCCAGTTTCACCAACTCTATGATTTGCCATCCAACTCTATTCTTCTCCCGCCTGAAACATTAATGATGCTCCATATTCTGACCTCTCGAGCTTTGCGTGGTGCTGCTCCATGTCTTTACCATGGTCTCTTCCCTTCTGCGGTGATTAACAGGACGAAAACTGAGAACAGATTTAGGAAAAGGAGCTCCTAGCTCGAATTCAGAGAGAAAATCCAGTAGCGTCAAACGGTACCATATACCTAGCCCAGGTTTCTTGAACACAAGTTCTTCCAACTATAGAGATAGAGAAACAGGGGAAAAAAGTGTGCTAGTGTTCTTCAGAAGAAGCCAGAGGGTTTTAGTGCTTTTTATATAGCTGAATCATCTGGTGGACCTCGAGCCTCGTCTCTTCTCTGCTCCTGGGACTGGTACTTATATCAACACGCTAGTTCAACCATAGTAGTGTATAGAAGATCTTGTCCTTGTGGGATTGTCTGCGAATTTTTGGGACCCCAGAGAGAGAGAGAGAAAGAGAGAACCAATGGTGGTATCTTTTCGGCAAGAAGTAGCTTTGTCTCCAACGCCAGTCCCTGTAACAGACTCTGGTACCCCATTGCCACTTGAGAGATAAGAAGTAGTCGATCAACCTGCATTGCATAGGAAACAGACAAGACTCAATACAATAGAGAAAGAAAAAAAAAAGGCAAGAAAAGATTTGTCTTATTCCCCACTGTATGCTTTACGGGTGTGAGTTTACTTTGACAAAAGAAATAGCATTTTGTTGATAAGCACACACTGCGATGTGCCTCATGCCGATCCCATGCAAACCACTAATGTAATCAGCCACCAAGCAGACTCGCTTTTCTTAATATTCCTGCCGGTTTAAATGGATTTGTTTGAGATTATCTTTTTCCTCATGGGTTAGCAGCATCCATGCCATGTCTAAAACAAAAAAAAACAAAAACAAAATAAAAAAACCAGGTCTCAACAGGATTCCACCTATATAAAATATAAGGAAGTTTACTTGGGCACATATTTGAGGGGTTCCAAGTCTGCCGTGCCTAACGAAGCTGTTTGCTTAAAAAAGAGAAGAGTCACTTTCAGCTGTGGAAGGTCGATAATTAACGCCGGTCGCGTCCACCACTTGTATGATAAATTATTACGTTAGGGACACCTGTTCCTTTCCTTTCTGCAAGAAAATTGTTGCGAGCATTAGCAGAAAAGCAGTGGACAAAATAATCTATTAGACAAGCAAACTTGAGAAGAACATCCTTTCTTATAGGGAAGACCAAGGAGAATTGGTTAAAAATCCTCCCTGGATACCCAATCCATACGAGCCAGTTACCTAAGAATAGCAATCAGATACTCCTTCCAGACAATATCAAGTAATGGCATTCATTAGAGCTTCCCTTTCCTTGTAAACCTCAACATGCTAAAATTGGTTTCATAACACAGTATCTGCATCTCATGTTACAAAATCTGCATGACAAGCCGATGGAATCACCACAAACCATGCGGTCCCTTGATTAGAAGAAACCATCTTGTTAACTCATACTTCGTCCATTCCCAATTTGCATTGTTTTCAAGTATGCCACCACAGGGACGGAACATAACCGACTACAAAAATTGGAAATGCTTCGTGGGTCAAACAAACACCTTGATAAACCTCCGACAAAGTCAAACAACTACACTTCCAAGCATTAGATAATTGACATATATATATATATATATATATATATATATGGCAATTGAGTGCAGATTCTGCAAAGATATCACTTTGAATACATAGGGCAAAGGCAACAATTTCTCACATGATGCTTGTGGAATTTGAGATGAATGTGGTATGTCCACATATTCGCACCGTTAATTTGCAAGCATCCCATGTGCAGGAATAACATGGCTTGTATATTTTCCCTAACCAAGGCATGGGAAGCTTGCAGTGATACATACAACAAATTGGCCCCAAACTTCCTGCGTGGCCTGGAAAAGAAAAGGAATATCTATCAGCACAGGCATCACTGGCATGTCTCTAACCAAATGAAAACATAGAAAAGCTGGAAGGAACAGATAAATTACCACCAGACAAGTCTAATATAATATTCAGAAGTAATTAGCACACTATAGAAATGGAAATTGTTCACGGAAAATCATTCCAGAAGCCAAAGTATAGGACAACCCACAATGATTGTCATCCAATAATTGCAGGCATGATCTCACTCCAACCAAAACTTCTAAACACAACTAAATATATCAATCCCTTAAATAAAAGATCAACTGCTGTCATGAAGCTATATTTTGTATTCATATATAGCTTTTTAATTTGTTTGTATTCCTATAAAATTAAGGACCAAGCTTTCTAGTTCCAAATAAGAAGACTGTCTTGAAGTGAACCAGGAAGTAACCTATGATTATTTTCGGACAGGTGTCATGGTATGTTGTGCATTATCCAGTCATGCCATAACAAAAAATTGGGCCTCTTATTTACCCACAGCCAGGTACGTATTTATCATTTATATGTGGCTCATATAGCATCAGTCATTATAGAACTTATCTAAGAGGTAATAAGCTATCCAACCACATCTGCTGCCGCTAACCACTACCACTGCCACCAACAGAGATAGGGTAATTAGCAATTGAGGGCTGGGGAAGGCGAAGTAGCAAGCTAGGTGTTGGAATTCAAACGCTAGTTCTGACGATTCACAATGGGACAAGCTGATAGAACAGAAATGGAGAACAAAGAAAATGAAGCACAATACCATTTCCTTAGAAGTTTGTAAAACATAAAATATTCTGATTTGACAAATTTTTCATGCACAATATGTCAAATATACCTTCTTAGAATATGCAGGAAAATAGTTATTCACATGTTCAACAAAATAGTTGCTGCGTTCATGGCATTGAAATGAATAAATGTTCAGTCTGATAGGGAAACAAAGCATGACAATATTACAAGTGGCTGTTCATGATGCAAAATAATGGATGTATACTAGAAATTAATCTGTGGTTAAGTACTTATATAATTATCTTGTGAACTTGTTTTTCAGATTGAAAAATCAAAAGGTGGTGATGGAGCAGCTTCGTGGCATTAACTATCATGATTCTGACACTTCCCTGAAGAGAAACAGATTTTTCCATTGAGAAACTCACTTGCCGGATGTTTCAGTAACCTTGGAAGAAAAGATTCTCAGACCAATTCCACCTTTGCATGTCACATCCTCTCTCACCTTGTTCCCATGAGAACTCTATTATGAACAGTAGCAGATAAATTCTAGCAAACATAACAGAAACGCTGAGTCCTGATCCAAAAATTTTAAATTGGAGCTTCCAAATGGAAGAAACATTAACAGGGTCAACAATCTTGCCAAAAGAATTGTGGGAACAGTTGGCAGAAGTTTACTTTCCAGATAAAATATATACTAGTAGGTCAGAGATATATTATGTGCTTATGAAGATGAAACCTAGCATCGACAAAAGCTTATAGAGTCACTAAAACTACTTTTATAAAATATTACAGAACAGATAAAACCATGTAGATAAGATGAACCATAGGTTCAGAAAGCATTATTCTAAGATCTTCTGGACTCTATGGACATTCTAAAAAAACACACAAAATTGTTATGCCAGAAATCCTGAACCAGATATAAGATCCTTTACCAATGAATGCACACTTATCTGTCAAGCACCAGTTGTTTATTAATTCCCTCATCAGATCAACAACATTGTTTGTTGAAAGTGGGTGTTGATTCAATCAACTCATGTAAATAACCTAGCTATTTGAGTACTCTTCTGCTGTGTTATCTAAGTGCTCTGGAAGAGTACTTCTTTCAAACATCATTGATTCCAGAACTGCAAAATAACTTACTAGCCAAATTTTGACATAATGCCATAATATCCTTGTCACTTAAAGAAGTTAACTTTGCAAGCTTGCAATTAATGTAGAAGAGCAAATGATAACAATGACTAAACACATCACCTGATAGTCCTAAAGAATAGCACTTACCAATGAGATTGATCCCTGGTTTAGATGCTTCTGTCCTACAAAATGAAAAAGCAATGAAAAACAAATTATAATAGTAGATTTGAGTGACAAAGTCCTAAGAAATGAATTAAATGATAGATTAGACACCCTCCTAACTCAAAAAATCAACCAAACATTTATACCAATCTAAGAAATCAATTGTTTAATAACTCAAGATATTAATGAAAGAATCTAACAGACCACAAGATAGAAATAGCAAGTGCACATTTAACTGATGTTTACATTTCAGTAATCTTTTTGCCTATTCTTTTAGGTGGAGAGGACCACTCATGTATGGCATAAGGACTATCAATTGAAATCCATACACTGAACTGAAAAGTGTTGTTAAACCTTAGAAGCCTTTTATTATTACATGTTAAACAGGATGCGATCGTAAGAAGAAAATAATATTGTACGACAAGAAGGCATAATTTCTCAGCTAGTTGGGGTCGGTTACATGGATCATTTCCCATCCTTGGGCTCAATATCTCTGTTTAAATTGTTCTTAGTAAAAACTTTAAAGTCTTTCTCTACGTCTTCTTGCACCATCAATCTTAATCACCTCAGTTCATCCAACTACAACATCTTTGATTCTTCTTTAAATATGTTTTTAATCATAGTAGACGATTTATTTCATTACATCCTTTATCAAAGCTTAAATATAATTCTTCATAAATGACATTTTTTATTTTATCTTTTCTAATTATTCCTACACATCCAACTCAACAACCTCATCTTAATCATTGTTTTCTATATATGTTGTTGTTTTATCTGTACAACACTTCGACATATAAAACATAGTTGACTTGCAATTGTCTCAATTTTTTTAATATAATAGATACATGATGATCACACAAAGT
Organism: Musa itinerans; assembly: GCA_001649415.1. NCBI lineage: Eukaryota > Viridiplantae > Streptophyta > Magnoliopsida > Zingiberales > Musaceae > Musa > Musa itinerans. Next base: position 662,077 of record LVTN01000037.1, read on the forward strand.
CTCTCACATCTCTCTTCACTTTAATCATCGAACTTTTACTTTATAAACAATATCTTTATCAATCTCCTCATCAAATAATAAATCTAAAATATTAGAGAACTTCTTGTAGATTCATCTTAATATCTTCAGTTCTTCTCTTAGTATAATTAAAATTACATTTCATATGTCCCATCTTAGTTCTATTAATGTCAAAACTTCTATTTAAGAGAACTTCTTGTAGATTCATCTTAATATCTTCAGTTCTTCTCTTAGTATAATTAAAATTACATTTCATATGTCCCATCTTAGTTCTATTAATACCTTTGACACACACACACACACACACAAAGATAGATTTGGTAAATATCTCATTTTGATACTCACTCTAGTAGTAAAGCTTATAAGAACATGTAAGTGCTCTAAACTTATACTAGGTTCAACTTTGTCTATCTAGGGCTCATCGTGAATGTGTATCAGGTGTATCAATCATTATCATCAAGTGCATTGGTCAGCACCTTGATCATAATGACAGCATACATATATATCACAAGAAGTAAATACTTAAAAAATAGCCAGAACTTATGGCACTAAAACTGCAGCCTAATCTAATTTGTGCAAACTGCAGGTAGACTCAGAAGTGAAGCTAGATGGGAAATTTTCGCATTGACATAAATATATTACCTCATGGCATGAAAGATGGATGGGATAAAAATTTGGTATCGTATGACATTCTTCACAAGTTTGTCTCAAAGAGAACACCATGAATAATGAACTTCTTTAAAATCATCTCCAAGCCCATGTCCAAGTGCTAAATTACCACTTCCAACCCAGCTCCATGACAGCCAAGTTTTCGAGTGGTAATGATCCTTTCAGGCCATCATGGATCAATCCATCTCTTAACTTGTAGCTCAAAGAAAGATGTCTAAGCTGAAGGAATAAAACTGGAATATATTCTGAATCAATAATCTCATCTTCGTTGTAGAAAATAACACCTCCAAAGATGTAGTCTTACCAGCTTGTGTAATCTTGATAATTTTTTAAGGTTATCTGCTTCCAAGATGGTCTTCTCCATGCCCACTGATTTGCAAATAAACTCTTCAATGTTTGAGTGTTCAATGCCACTGTAGATTGTGAATTTGATGTTACAACTTCTAGAGCATCAAATGTCTTTAGACAGGCAGCTGCAGAAGTGACACATCTTAAGGAGAAGAGATTCAATCATGTAAACCTCTGTTAAGTTGGTTCAACACCACTACAAGAATTACGGTCTAATCCATCATGTCCAGGTTCTGCCAACCACATTGATCCATCATGTTCAACCAAGTGTCGTGCAAACAATGCATGATAAATTCTGTATTGTTCCTCTAGCATATAAGCCAAGAAATTGCTGTGAGCAGCTGAAAACTTCTGGGCAATGTTCATGAATTGAAAGACACTAAAATGAGAGTACTTAAAAGTGATCTGTATTGAGGTTCCCCAAATTCTGGGTGAGTTCACAGAACCAGTCATCAGCATTAAAAGAAAACGCATTAAGGTGTTTCCTGTGTGCTTCCTTCCATTTTTGGTAAGTGGAAGAAGCAATAATATGTACGTGCCTCAGAACGTGAAAGGCCTTCTATTTGTATATAAGACAAGAGAAGGCAGAGTTGAAGTGGCATGCTAGCCTTCAGGAGTTAATCCCATTCTCTACAAACAAGATTTTTTTCTTTTTCCATTTTTTTTTTGAAACATAGAGGTATTCATTACTGCAGATTGGTTAGAACAAGCAAGACAGCTGCTAACTAATCTGTCCCAAAGAGGAATTTGTTACATTGGGACTTGGCTAACCCAGCCATCCTATGTACTTAGAATATTAGGAAATTGACCGAACAGATCTGTACTTAGAATACCTAGTGGCCGCACGCAGAATGTATCCCCACAAAATTACAATTCCTGCAACAGCTATACAAATTATTAAATCATGACAAATATTAGATTATCAAATACACCATAAAGTGTGCCACAATTAAAAGTTGACATAAAACAAAGAGAGAATCAAACAAAATAGAAGCATCAATATAACATACAACAATACTGAATTAGCAATATAGAGACTGGAAAATCTTAATAGCCGTTATCTCGATCCAAAGAAACTGATAGGAATTGGATGACTCACTGGCCCTTAAAATCATTTACAGAAAGCAACATACTAAAATCTGCAATGAAAAATTTTAAATTCCATTACAATCTGAGATATCGATTTCATCTATAAAGTTCTAAACATTGTATTCTAAAAATAGTTAAAACAAATAGACTCCTCGAGGAATTTGTTATTCGAGTATCAAGAACATCTTAAGGAGTCACCACTGGAGTCCAAATGCCCTTTCATCGTATCAAAGGTTGAATGACCCTCCAATAACTTTAATCTGCCATCCCTAGGCCAAGATAATTGATGTCTCCCACAAGATAAACTTTTTATAGTTCTGCCCTCTACTTCTCTTTTGTATTTGTCATTTATTTTTGTCAAGATAGGTCAGGATCATCCAGCGCTGATTTTTATGAGCAGTTACAGGTCAGCTATAAATGACCCTGACTCAGATTGTGTGACCTGAATCGCCATTGGTCAAATTTTTGTAGAATGATAAATCCCCTATAATTTGAGAAACAACAAATATCTCTTATATTCTAACAGATCAAAACCAGAAGCTTCTTATACAATCACCAAATAATATTATAGATTTTGAGATTTTGTTCAAGAAACCAGTAAACCAAACTATCCATTGATATCTTGAACCAATAAGATTATAAAAAAAAAAATTGTATAACACCATATTAGCTTGATGTCTGAAATTGGAAGTCCAAATTAGTTTGGATTAGGTTGTTCTCAGTCGTAGCTTCCATTACAAATCAAGCAGTCCATTACATTTTTAACTCAAATATTTGAACAACTTGAGGAAATATACTCTCACCTTCTGTGGTTGATAAGACATGCGAAGAAGAGAAACAATGGCAGAGTATTTATTATTTAAATGAGTTTCAAGTTCTACTTGTAAGCTCAATTAATATATATTTTTATAACCGACAATTATTACTATTTTCAAGAACAAAAAAAGGGATATGGCTATGAGCTACGATGACAGAGATTTGATTAGCAGATGATTTGCCATGTTTAAATCACAATAATGAAGTGGTGACCACACACATGAGATAATTATGACATAGTAAATAAATCAATTCTAACACGAACAATTTCAAGTCTCATCCTCTCAAATTTCAAGACCATAAAAGGGTTTAAGAGCCGATAACAGTTCTCGTTACCCTCCCATAATACGGATACTCTAAACATCCAGTAAACCATGCAAGCAAACAAGGGAGATGAATTGTAGATGGGAACACAAACCGAGCGATCCCAGGAACGGGAAGGCCCCTTCTGCCAGATCCCAACCATCTTATCTCCGGTGCAAGAGGCGAGCATCCCGGGAACGCCAACGTCCACGGGGTTCCATGCAAGGCTACAGACCCGATCGAATGTGTCCTTACGTCTCCCGGAGTTCCAAGAACTCCATCACCGACCGTGGGAAGCGATCTAACGGGATCGCCGACGACGACGGAGGAGAGGTTTAGTCCTGGAAGAGAATTCCGACCCTGGTAGGAACTAGGGTTTTAGAAGACATGCTCTCACACCGGAGCCGAGAGACAAGCGAGGAAAAGGATGCTTTTATAGGGGCTTATCGCCGAGCGCTTGCGTCAAATGCCGTTCGTGGGCAAAGAATTAAGGGAAGGGAAGGAATTGTCGGTTGTTAGCGGCACGTGAATCTCACGTGGGAACAGTGAATTGCTATCTTCTCCTAATCATTCAAACGGAGTTTTTGAGTCCGTTTAAATAACGTGGATGTACGGCTGAAGTTATCGGGTTTGGACTTGCATCCTTCGTGGTCCTAACCACGCTGTTCTGACCCGAAAGCATCTCCCCAAAGTTACAAGACTTAATCGAAGAATTCCACGCGTTCAACGCTATTTTCATTAAAAGGTAGCTTCTCTTTTACTGACTGAGTCAGCAGAAGGGATCTGGTGAATAGTACAAGTATGATCTGATCCTTTGTGATGGCTAAAACTTTGCGCCAAACGAAGAACATTCGTCCCTGCTATCGCTAATCGTGAAAGATGACACTATTTCTATTCAACCAAATGGGTGAGAAGATCAAACACGTACTTTATTTTATATTATAGTTGAGCTGCTCCCATTACTTAAATTCTTCGCCGACTCGTCACTTAAAAATCATCATATCATCACGCGGTCAAACCTACCGACCTTTATCGAGAGTGATCAAACGCGAGGCCGTCTGGCGGAGTCAAAACAAGCGACACGAGAGTCTCGAGGAACACAGAACGATCGCATTCGTGAGACTGCTGCTGCGGATGCTTGAAGCTGTCCGTCCCGCTGGCCGGCTGTCGGATTCGACCAACGGGATTGGGCGGCGATCATGCACCCCCACACGGCACCGCTTCTGTGGGACCCGATCACCGTTTGGACTCGTTGACAGAAACGACGTTCGCCTCCCTTACACCTGTGGGCCCTTTCTCCGTGACAGAAGTAATCGTGCGGGTTCCAAGCCGTCCTTTCTGCCGTCATGACGTCACCTCCCCCCTCTCAATGCGTGCCACGTATTGAATCTGCTCGACCCCGTTACTCGAGCCATGTTAGTGTGAATGCTAAACCGGTCCCATTAGCAGCCCTAACCCTAACAAAAACATGGCGTAGGTGAATTGTCGCGTTGGGCGGAGGAAGAATCTGCACACCACGACGGTCGAATTCTACTGCGAGTCCGCGACCGCTCGCCCACCCTGACGGGAGCGAGAGAGAGAGAGAGAGAGAGGGGAGAAATCGGACTCGAGGAGGGCAACACGACAGCTGCGTCCACGTGTCAGCTGGCGGCTTCCGGTCCTCGTCACTTGCCGTCGAATGATATTTATGGGCGCGGGAGCCGAACCCGGAACAGAGGAAGGGCAACCGCAGTGGCTGCCTCTACTGTCGGGCGGAGAGAATGGCCGTGGCTGCCTTGTCTCGCTTCGGTTGCTGCCTTGCGCTCGGCGTGCTCTTCTCAGGTTCGAACCTTCCTCTCCCTCTTCTTTCCACCATGGACGTCAGCAAGCAGTGATCTCTTCTTCTCGCCGTTTTTCTGCACTCGTGCAGCCGTTTGTCATTGTTGGGAAATTTATGTATGTTTTCTCATAGAACCCTCGTTTTCTTTCTCTGATTCCCTTGGAAATCCCTTGATTTTTGTCGTGAGTGTCTTTGTCCTGGCTCCATCAGTAATTCCTCAGTTAAAGGTGAGATCTTGGTGTTCATATTGCAAGGCGTGGTCATGCGTTCTCCTTTTTCCACATAGATCTGGTGTTATCCTTGTAGATAACCAATCTAAAATATGGATTTAGTCTCTTATACTATCGATTCTTAACATTTTTGTGACCGGTTCTTGGATTCATGTGGTAATTAAGTCATTTGCGGAGCTCTGTTCTGTGGGTTTTCTAGATCTAATCTGCGATACGCCACCAGGGACCTCTCCTTGTGGTTCTAGGATATACTCTTTAACGCTTCTTCTTGGTATTTTAATATCTTGAAGCAGAAAGTCAGATTATTAGTGTTGTGTGTATTGACTCGATCAGAATTCTCTTTTCCAATTAACAGTCTCCTTCAGCATGAAATTTGTTACGTGCTTGTGATCGAATTGTTTGTCATGAAGAGATATAATCAAGCATCTTCTAGTTTATGTCCTGTAAGTATGTGGTGCTAAGCCCATTCATCATTGGCTAACCTTTGTCGTTAAGATTGGTTTCTTCATCGTTAAATTCTTAAATATGCAAGGGGCAATAAGAGTAGCATATTTCGTCTGGCAGCCAACATCCTGAACTTGTTCCATTGAAATCTCTAGATCTGCTTAAGAGAAACGGTGCTTCAATTTGGAGCATAAGATATAGTATTATCATCCAGTCCATTAAAACAAAGTAGTTCTTCCTTCAAGAGCATAGCTTGTGTGTTTTAATTCCATTGTAATTCGACTAAAGGAGACTCTTCTGCAGGGCAAATTCTCCAGACCCTCGGCGTCGGCGTTGGAATCAACTATGGGCAGATAGCCAACAACCTACCATCTCCCACCAGTGTTGTTAAGCTTCTCCAGTCCATCAACATCAGCAGAGTAAAACTCTACGATGCTGACCCTAAAGTGTTAACTGCCTTCGGCAACTCCGGCGTCGACTTTATCATTGCAATCGGCAACGAGAACATCCTGAACATGACCGACCCGACGAAGGCCCAGGAATGGCTTAAACAGAACGTCCAGCCTTACCTTCACCAAACTCAAATAACTTGCGTGACCGTCGGAAATGAGGTTCTGAGCACCGGTGACACTGTGTTGATGGAAAACCTTCTCCCAGCGATGCAGTCTGTATATCAAGCTCTTGTTGCCCTCGGATTGGACAAGCAAGTGAACATTTCGTCAGCACATTCCGTTGCCATCTTAGAGAATTCATATCCTCCTTCCTCTGGTTCTTTTCGTCAAGATCTTGCGGAGTACATACATCCGCTAGTCAACTTCCATTCTGAAATCAACTCTCCCTTCCTCATCAATGCCTACCCTTTCTTTGCTTACAAAGGGAACCCCAACGGTATTTCCCTGGAGTATGTACTATTTCAGGACAACCCAGGAGTCACTGATCCAAACACGAATTTAACCTATGATAATATGCTGTATGCTCAGATCGATTCAGTCTATGCTGCAATCAAAGCAATGGGTCACACAGACATTGATGTTGCAATATCTGAAACTGGATGGCCTTCCAAAGGAGACCCCGATGAGACTGGGGCAACACTGGAGAATGCTGCAAAGTACAATAAGAATCTGCTGAGGAGAATTGCAATGAACCAAGGCACGCCGATGAAGCCTACGGTGCCCATTAACGTACATGTTTTTGCTCTGTTTAATGAAGATTTAAAACCAGGTGCAACGTCAGAGAGGAACTATGGGCTCTTTTATCCTGATGGAACTCCTGTTTATGATATCGGCTTTCAAGATCACCTCCGGCTATCTTCGCCATCTTCTGCAAAACTGATGGTGAGGAAAAAATTTATTTGCAATTCATGATTGGTTTTTGGTTCTATTTCAGTGCTTTACCTAAAAGTTTGGATGACTGATGATACATCTTTTCATCTTTCTCACTTTGTTATTTTGTAGATAATGAATATTTGCACAATGTGTCGAAAGAAATTTCCCTCAGAAATATTATGAAAGAGATATTGTTGCTCGTGACGGACTTCAATATCGAAATAATTAATATTCACCATGATTTCATGCTCATCTAGCTTTAGGATAATTGTGTCCATCGACTAAGTTTAATGCTTAATGCAAAGCCCAAGAACATGCAGGTGTGGAAATGGTAGAAAGTAGGAACACTTTCTTTTGTTCTTCCCGTGTGGAATTTCTAAGAAGGGGGGTTTTCCAAAGCTGCTAGCTCTGTTTGATGTACCAAGACGGGCAAGAAGTAGTGATTGCATGTGGGCAAAATGTTGGTTGAGAATATGTTTCCAGAGTTGACATAGATTTTCACTTGTCTTGAAAATTCAGGAATGGTGTCTTTTTGGTAGAAAACCTATTCTTGCCTTTTTGTTTACCAAAATGAATGCTCATGCTTCATGTGCAAAATGGAAACATTCATTTGCAAAGAATGCAAACTGATCGTTTCTTTATGTTGCAGGCATGGTCTCGGTTCAGCATCCTTATCTTCGCAATGGTCATGATGATATAAGTTGTTCTCTTCCTTACAATAGTCAGTAGTTGGGAGCATTGATTGATCATAAATCCTGACCTGGAGGTAAAGAAGATATTCTTCTTGCGTTACAGCTTTCTTGACTTGTTCATACATGAATATTAGAGTAAGCCCCCTTTTTTTTTTTTGTCACATTTGACTTGTAGCAATCATTTGGGGAAGATGCTATCTTCCTTTGATCATATCCTTGTCCCTTTCTTTGCTTTGTAGATATCCATTCAGCAAAAATGAGGTTCGACGTTGATGTCTGAACCCATTTGTTAATATTCGACCGGAGTATAAGCAAAGTTTGGCAAGCTGCCGAACTCTGTGAATGCATCATTTTGGCTTGCTGAAAGCTACATATTCTTGTTGTCTGCGGCCACACGAAAGCTGCACCTTTTAGTAGCCCAAGCTTTTCTTCTGATGTTTCATTTTTGCCTGTCCATATCTTGTGAAAGATCCCCCGTGATTAAAGGTTGATTCTTTTCTGATGTGCTGGGCAATTTATTCTCTCTGAGCTTTTATGGTTGTTTGTGATGCAGATATCAGACATTGATACGGCTTGTGGCTGTTCATGGGTGCGTATTATGGACGATCTCCCGGTGCTTATGCTTTGTTTTCGAATAGATTACTTATAGAGAGAGAGTATATGTGTGTGTGTGTGTGTTAGATAGATGAGCTTAATTGGATGAGTATAGTATATACATATATATATATATTTTTGTATCTGATTCATTATTGAATAGACAATTTGGTGGGAGTTATAGTGTTCCAAAGTCAAGTCACTACTACCTTTTCGTTTGGTGTGTCTGCTGCTTAATGTGTAAACGTGGACGCTGGATTTTTCGGACCTTCATCTTATTAGATCTGTTTCCGAGTTAAAACAAATTGAAAGAGCAATCGCAACCTCGGATTCATTGGAAAGGGAAGAATAAAAAAAAATCTTGTGACGTGGGGCGAAGTTTGAATTGGTTCAGACGTTATTAGTTTAGTCTCAAGCATGTTATTAGACGTCTGTCGATCGTCTCGTTGAATTATTATTATATTTGGATCTCGATGAAAACAATATTGACTTACACATACAATAATTGTGTTCTTGGATTTTATTTTTCTTATTTTAGTTGATTTTTTGGTACCTAATGTTTATCCGTACATGATCGGTGACGTTTAAGTAAGTCTTGTGATTGTATAAAATCATATAAGTCGACGTTTAAGTAAATTGTTTTTTAGGTATTATGAAACTTAATATTATATATGAAGATATTGAAGCAAATACTTTAATAGATGTTATAAAATAAAAATGATAAACTTTATAAATTGTAAATGATCGAAGATAACATGTCGCTCACAAACTCATCACGCAAAAAGTTGCCTTTGTACCATCGACTGTATGTATGTTTATGATCGAGTCACGAGATCTATTATTAGATGGATAGCTGAAGCTCCAATTGGTTTATACCATCCGAAGGTTCTACGGTGCTTAAACGATTGATGGTTTGCCGTCGTAGGTAAATCAACTTATGGCATGCGAAAATGAGATTGTTTCGGTTATTTTTTCCTTTTCCATACGTGTGATGTCACATGATTGTTTCGCTCTCGAAGAAAGAATTTTCAAATGCTAAGCCTTGCTAAAGAATACTACGCTCTCGGCAAAGTTTATAAATAGTTTTTTATAATTTATAAATAAAGTTTGGATATGGAGGGTGGAGGAAGTAGATATCGTACCGTAAGAAAATAATGTTAACATCTAATTCTCATATATGTCAAGTAATAATCAAACTCAGGATAAATTGAATTGTTATTGATTTAATAATTAGACGATCTGTATGAAATAAATACTTGGTCATTGGTAAAATTATTTGGCTACTAGATATGTTTTATATTTGGTAATAGATCCATTTGGGTTTCGCTTAATTCGAAAGATCCACTTAATAATATTTTGTATGAGATGAGATGATACAAGGGACCATGTGGTATTATTGAGTAAAGCATCATATTCCTTACACATGATTTTATGTTAATATAGAGATTTTTTAACTTAAGTAATGGTTGTGGGTTTAGTAGACTCACGTGGAGAGCTTGTAGTAGTACGAAGATTGAGGATTTGACATTATTTAAAGATATCATTTTTGGAGCATGTTGTTATGTGATGTTCAGAGTTATATTATTGGATTGTGTTAAAGATATGAAAATTAGTAAAGAATTAGTAACACGTACTTGATCAAATTGAAGCATTTCAGTATTTGTGGTGTCGAGGGTGTTGCTTCCTCAAGCATTGTAGAATAAGTTGGTGGAGTAATAAAGATACTACTAAACCGGAGTAATAAAGGAGTACTAGTTTAGAGAAGAACTACTGATTGATATTGTGAGAAGTGCCTTTGAGGTGTACTCTAATTAACCCAATCATATATGGTTGTCATAGTGACTCACACAATTGAAAGAATAAGAGTTTTTAAAAAAAATATAGACTCAACAAAAATAATATAATGTGATACAAAGACCTTTTGAGTTTAAGAATAATAAGAGCAAAAAATATTATGTTTAAGGGGGTACCCAATGAGAATTTTTAAATATTTGAGATTTTATGAAATACTTTTTTAAATAGTGATCGGTGTCGCATGATTGGGACCAGCGTATAGTTAACGAGATAGACTATAGTTTGAAAGACTATTGACCAATATATTAATGACATGGAGGCCTAGCGTAGGATCGTGAAATCAGTCTCAATTATGTATCAATGCTTTTGTTATATACCAACTAGTTGAGATATGTGTGGTAGTGATTTTAGATGTTATGTACCATATAATGAGGGATAAATTGTTAGAGTTTGGTATTCACCTCATCTATAAGAGCAAACTGTTTTAATGGTAAACCAAAAGAAGTTCTCGATCATGTGACTTTTATATTTATATTTGAGAGGATATAGTCATGTATATTTAGTAAAGTAATCTATGAAAATGATATAAAATCTAAAATTATCAAATAAAGTGGTTGGAGCAGTGCCCGGACATCAGTGTAAATAATTTCAAATGGTTTAGAGTAAAATATGGAAGACATTCCAAAAGATGGTCTATAGCTTGTATTACTGAGGCAAGTACATAACGAGTACAATTCTGCTTGATTTGAAAATTATAAGGGGGTAACGAGAAATTAGCTATTGTTGAATAAAGGATGATAAGTGACAAGGCGGTGATTCTATATATTTATTGAAGAGCAACTAAAGTAAAAGTGGTTGGTTGGATATTTTGTGAAGCTAATAGCCACTAGTAGATATTGTAGTTCTTTGAACATCGGATTAAGGATGCTGCTATGCTCAAATCTTTTATAAGAAATAAGTTAAAAAAGAACTCAATACATATATTATCTTATTTGTAGAATTGAAAGACAAAAATAAGAATGCTTTTGATATGAGGTGTACACAGAACATTATTGAGTGTAAAAATATTTATGTATAAATTAACTATTGTGAAACCAGTATGAGCGATAGGGATTCTATTATCATCACTAATGATGATATCTTCATTACCTTTATAATTTGTGTGAATAAGTAAATTTTATAAATAAAAAATGATATGATGAAAAGGACTAAACTCAATACTCCAATTGCTTAGATAAGCAATCGGAGTAGTCATGATATTTTCTTGAGACTAATTTAGTATAGCAATAGGCTTAGGTAGAGATCATAGACTTTTACTGTATGTCTAATTTTATTATAGAGTTAATAATTGACTTTTTATTTATTATTATTGGGATGTTAAAACTATTAATAGTTATAATTGAAGTTATTTCTTGAGTTATTTGAGTTGAAGTTAACATCATTATTGGAGAGTTGATAGTGTAATAGAGGTTAATGACTCTCTATATAAGCCATGTGTCCGAGAAGCATCTTATTCACAATCCTTTATTAACATTTTAATTACTTTGATTATTTTTTCTTTAAATTTTTTATTGAATTAAGTTATGATAGTTAATCTTATCTTCTTGTTTTCTTGTTTCATATAAGTGTTATGATCAATCAATTTATTATATAATTTTTTAAATAACATTGGTGAGTCATATGCCCGAATTGTTATCGCTAATTCCTTATATTCATTTCAGATATGCTTTATGCTATTGGGAGTATGAACAACGACTTATTCATTACTCACCTATTAAAACTAAAGCATCTATAATAATTTTTAGATTTTACATATAATCAGCAGTAGTATTTTTCTCTTATATTATTTTTAGCAAAGTAGATAAAAGATTTAGTATGCAAGTGCAAGAGCAATTAACGATGGTGATTTGTAAACCATACTTGTGTTGTAGTGCTACACAAAGGGATTAATAGTGTAACACCCCAAATTAGTCTCATTCGGAAATGGATAAAATTAAGATTGACTTATAAATGTTTGATGAGTGTAATATTATCAACTTCAACTTAAGCATTTTAGTTAGTGGTTTAGATCAAACGAAGTTGATAGCCTAATTAGGCTATCAAGCCCGGGTTGTGACATTTGGTATCAGAGTCGAGTTATCGAAAAACTTCAACAAATATATAAGAAGAACTGCACGTTACTAAAATTGAATGGGGCTGCATCACACAATATATATTGATCCTACAAATGTGCTCAATTGTTCCATTGGATCTCGTTGTCTGGGCCTAAAATATGCCTCCGCAGAGGCCCACATAGTGATCACAAGCCTTAAGATGCAATTAACATGATATTAAAGGGAGAAAAAAAATCATTTTTTGATTGATTTGGATTCAACGATACTAATTAAAAATTTAAGATTATATTGCATTTAATTACCTTCTCTCGTGGTTTGACATGCTGTGTCTGGTATGAAGTTGTTGGAAGCTCGAGGGCTTTGTTTTTATGATCAATTCGAAATCTATTTGAAACGACGGGTTTCGATTTCAATTTCAGATCCTAGAATTCGATTATGATTCGATTCTATTTCAATTCTAAATCGATTCCGAACGTTTTGTTTGTTTATTTATTTATTTATCTATTTATTGACTTCCACTGTACAAATACTTCCCTCCCCTCACCTCACCTCACCGCACCCACCGCGCTCCAAAATTTTCCACACACGAGAAACATGAAGTCAGCAACAAAGAAGCTACTCCGAAGCGTTGTGCGCCCCGCTTAGTCGTCCTTCTCAACCGTCGCCGGCCCCCTCCCGGTTCCTCGCCTCCAGCTCCGCTTCCTCTCCCCATGACGCCGCTCGCCGCCCCGACGAGAACCGCCTCATCCCTCCTCCCAGACCCGCAGGATACGGCGCCGTTGTCGCTTCCCTCGACGCCTTCTTCACTGTCTTCTCCAAGATGCTCCTCCGCGGCGGCGATGAGCTCTTCTCGACCGGCACCTCCTGCAGGCGGCGTCCGCCGCCGCCCAGCCCGAGGATGGCCATGAAACCCGCACAACAGCCCCTCACCTCCGGCTCCACCGCCGGGTCGCGCTGCTGCTCCAGCTGGCGCCGCGCCCGCGCCCGCTGCCTCTCCGACCCGACCTTACCGAAGCAGGACACCTTCGGGGACCCCGGCTCCTTCTCCGGCACCGCCGACTTCCGCCCTCCCCCGCGGCCGCCCTTCTTGGGGAAGATCCGGCCTTGGGTGGACCGCCGGGTGCACCGCCCGCCGTAGCCGGATGTCTGGACCTTGGCGGGGAGGCCGATGATGGGCGGCTTCCGAGGGGCGGTGAAGCGCTCGGAGCTGGACCGGGACTTGGAGTTGGCCTGGCCGGACTTGGGGTTGGTGAGCCCCTTGGTGGACTCCTCGCGATCGTAGATGCGGTAGCTGAGGCCACCGCCACTCCTCCCGAAGGGGACCTCGAATGACACGCGCGGGAGGTGAGGATCATGCTCCTCCTCCTCCTCCGGCGGCGGCGGTGGGGTTCGTGTATCGCAGGCGACCTGGGGCATCGGATGAGAGTAAGAGAGAGAGAGAGAGAGAGAGAGAGAGAGGAGAGGGAATTGAGAGGAGAGTCTGTGAAGAGAGCCGAGGAGTGTGGAAGAGAACTTTAAAGAGGAAGAAGAAGCATTGCTAGGGATGGAAATAGACGCCATCTTCCATCGCGGGCTCCACCACCGCACCGTCCCCCGCCCCCGTCGGGTACGCCACACGACGCCCTCATCTTACAATGTAGATCGCTGATGCAGAACAATGTTTTCCCGATATATATATATATATATATATATATATATATATATATATATGAAATTTGTATAGAAGAATAATCTCAATAGCAATAAATAAAAATAAAAAAGAGCTAATAAAAAAGCCATTGAAGTAACACCCCCTCCTTGTATGCTAATGGTCTTCCAAGATGGGCTGGCAGCGGTGGCAAGTACTGCCAACGAGGAGTCCGTCCGCTTGTGCCGTGGGAGATTGTTGTGAGTTAAGTCAAGCAAAGCAAAGATGTGCTGCGGTATGAGAAGACGGAACAAATTGGCGCTTTGACCCACGCAAAAGCGACACAAAACCAACTATTTCTTTCTTTCTTTGTTTGTTTGACTTTTGTGGTGTCAAGATTTGACACAAAAATAATCCAATTCGAGCATAATTTAAAGATGGATCCATGACATCATGGGTGACGGCATTGCATTATTGACTTTGACCCTGACCATGACCATGACAAATTCAACACACTATATAAGTGAATCAGCAAACATGGAGACAGCGAGGATACGGCAAATCCATGGTGCTACGTTAGAGATTCGAAGCTAGATTCGTAGGACACAGCCATCGCATTAAGCTTAGTAGTTGGATGAAGGGGAGGGACGCTCACCACCACTCGCTGAACCGACGAACCATTCAACGAGTGCATTGTTATCCGGCCCCACAAACCTTGGGTCACTGGTTCACTGATTGGATGATGAACAAATCAGGTGACGAAACAAATGGCTAATAGTTAAGACTTTCTAATATTCTGATTTTTAGATTTAAAAAAATTATATTAAAATCTCTATAATTATACGAGTGAAATACGACGAAAGTATGAAAACAATAAGCAAAAAGATAATTTTAATATTTCAGTTGATGATAACAGATGATGTTGCCACTAGAGACTGCGGATGATTGTTATAGATAAGGAGAGCGATGATGAGAGATGAGAATCGCTCTTCTCATCAACAATAGCCCCCAACGACGTCGTCATCCATCACCACCAACATCGTCCGTCATTATTAGCTGAAACATTAAAATTATCTTTTTATACTTTCGTAATTAGATATTTTACTTTCATAACTCTATGGATTCTAATGTAAATTTTAAAGTCTAAAGATAATATGCAAATGAGGTCTAATTACAGAAGATTGACATAAGATCCATATAATCGACCCAAGAGAAGACTATTGAAACATCCCAATTTAGTATCACACTAGAGGTGAAAGAAATTATGAATTAAATTTCAATATTAATTACATGCGTTTCCATACACCTTTATCCTAGTCCGTAACTACAAACATGCTTATACCTATCAAAAAAATCCAACTGTACTTCATCATCCTACTGCGGATTCATATCCATATCAAATAATCTCTCAATGTTATCTAAACATTTCCTGTATTTGATCCATATACAGTCTGTTTTAACCTACTTCCAAGGCATAAAGATCTGCTATATATTATTGCTTCTTGAAAGACCGAAATCAGATCCATGAAATTTTCTCTCTTCCCACAATATTTTGTTGGAGAATAATAGCATGTAAAAAGCAGCAACTGAGAAAGCTCAACTTAGAAGTTTAATTAACCGTAGCAGTTCTAACTACTACTGTCACACTGTTGCCATTAGCTGTTCTAAATTCAAGGATTGGAACTCAAAGGAGCCATCTAATTAGAAAACAGCAAAAGTTATTCTTGTAGAAGCATGATAGATAGATAATAGACAAAAAAAATAACAATTGACAACAACACTTACCATTAGTAACCCTGACTATGCTAATCTGCCTAAATAGCTTGCATAGTTAGGAACCACTAACTTAAAAACATATATGAAAACAAATGATGATTTCTATAAAACCAGATTAGTTGGACTCCCTTGCCCTTCAAAGCATAACATGCAGAGGACTTGAGTTCCTTGCCTACACCAAATCAAACATGTACAGACACCAAATGCAGAGTTGAAAGCCACTATTCATCCCTAGCTTAATAATCTTACCAGAAAACCGCATGATTATTGTTATAAGCAAATGCTTTAGTGAAATAAAATAACAACAGATAAGTATCAGAGAAGCATTTGTTACTCTTAGGAATCTCTCCTCCACCTATGGTGAACCTTATTATCCATTAAGATCCGTGGGGGTGTTAACTGTGTTGTCTAAACTGCTAATCTAAACGAAACAGCACCATAACATGTGGTTTGACTGGGTTTCAACTAAAGAAAAATGATAGATTCAAAGTCCTAACAGTGATCATAACCAGAGCCTGTTTATTTGTTTATCTATTCTGTTCTCATCTCACCACAAATCATAACTTTGAGAAATTAGAAACTTCCTAAGGATATACGCTGTAAGTTGGCTTATATAAATATGGAAGTTAAACAAAACTGAGCCAAACAATAATATGCCAGTTTGGTTTGGTTTCTACAATGAAATGTTTTGGTTTTGAAACTCTCAAACAGCAATTTATCCGGTTCATAGTCCCCTCTATAGTATACACCAGACAAGACCAGATCAAGCAGCTTGAAACTAATGTGAAGAGGACTTATCCCTATGATGATGCCTCAGCACGGATCCTGCTTCACCAGCTTTTGAAACTTGCCTTGCCCAGCCAAATTTGACTACAAATATCTGTCATCCATCCATATGTCTTTTGGCTGTGAACTCATCTTGCAGCAACAAATATTCCATTAGAGGGACAATCCTGCTTATTCCATATCCAGAATTTCTCCATGTCTACAAACTATTGTTGACTAGGTTGTCGACTCATTCGTAAATGTAGGTTACAGTATGTTTGCGCCTAAACTATCCCTATGATCACGCCTAAACTATGTTTGCGCCTCCATTAAAACTCTCAAGTAGTCCCAAAGTCATGGACTACTTGAGATAGAAGAAGACAACAGGACACCTTCGACTATATAGATAACTTAACTTGCCCTGTCCATCTACTCCGATTATCAAACTTATTACAGGTGTCAACATGTAGCACACTTTGAGATAGAAGAAGACAACAGGACACCTTCGTACAGACATTCTGCCGATGCAGCACTAGCATGACAGGGCTAAGATTTCATTGCTCCAGTCTGCACCACTGGCCATGCTAATACAGTTCTAGCCTTGAAATTGCAGAACTTGTTCAAATATCTAGCCAATATACACAAAAGTGCATCCGCAGTAAAATTCCTAGGAGTTGGACCTTAGCCTGATATCTCTTTATCTATTAATTTTAAAAGATATTGGCACAATACGTTCCTTCAAAGAAACATGAAAAAAACTCAGCTTGCTCTGTCGATTCTACTCCACTTATGTCTCAAGAATTAGAGCTCAAATCAATTACAAACATAGTGCAAATCAAATCATTAGTTAAGCTGAATATGTTGCAGATAACCCTTGTGGATTAAGAAATGAATTTGAAAATGGTAATGTGAACTCAAGAAATGCAATAAGCTTAAAAATCACTAATAAAAATATGGATTAGACTGATAGGAAGGGCACATTACGGTCTCACACCATACGTTCCTCAACAGAACCGTCTAACCACAGCATTACAAAGCCGGTTCTCGGAAGTTCATCAAATAAGAGCCTCATTTAGTTCAATATAAGAGATGCAGTAGTAAAAATGCGATGGCAAGAGAAAATTACAGAAGTTGCAATTTTCATCCCTTTTACTGCGTAATGTAGCAGAACTGAGGATTCTTCGGCCCAAAATGCTAAGCAGCTAAAACCCTAAATTCCAGAATATCACATAACAAGACCCAATACAAACTCAAAGGAGCGGTTCAGATCGGTACTAACCGATATCGAGGACACAAAATCCTTAAGAACCCCCACGCGACTTGTTCGGCATCGAAGGGGCGGCCGATCCGGCGGTGCCTGCAGCCGCCGCCGAATCCTCGGCCTCGACGAGCGTTCGGAGGCGTTCTCGGAGGGCTCGGACGCGGTCCTCCGTCCGCCGTAGCTTCCGCCATCGGTAGGCGAGGTAGGCGCTGAGGCTGCCGTAGACTAGGATGTACGAACCCCACACGTACGGGTACGTCTCGGCGTGCTCCTTGATCCTCCGACATTCATCCTCTACTCTCCCTTGCCATCCAAGCGTCCGATCGCTCGCCTCCCCTTCTCCCTCACCGGCCATTAGCCTCGCTCTCAGTGCGTGTTTAGGGCAGAGGGGTGCGGTGGACATATCATCACGGATAAGGGCAATATCGTCATATAAAATATGAGGGCATTTATGTAAATCAGAAGTCTAGACGGCCAAGTTACGCTGAGACGTCCTCGGAAGGTGGATTTACTGAAGTCGATGAAGCAAAAAGTGTTGGATTCTGAAACGCCTGCTCAATGTTTCGATTCCTCTTCCGGCATTAGCTTTCGAGACTCCAAAATTGGCAACATCCGATAGCTTTAGCAAACCAGTGACAAGATTGGCAACAAGAGGGCAAATGTAGACAAACTAATGTTTTTTTTTTTTTAATGTATTAAAAAGTTAACCGAAAGTGAAGTTACAAGAGGAGATATACGGGAATCGTTGCAGTCAAAACGGAGAATCTAAGGTCCGGTCCTCCCAAAATTGGCTAGCCGGCTAGCGATGAATCTACGATCCTCCCAAAATTAGCTAGTCGATCAGCGATGAATCTACCATATGGAGATGCAAGGATTAAAAAGAAATGACATCCAAAACATATGTGCTGTTGGAACCAAAGTTAACTAATTCCAACGAATCCGTTTCTATACAAACATTGTTAAGGCAGCAGAAGTCCGCGCAGTCATTGTTTTCTTGAAGCACAATGAGAAAAAAGAGGACGTAATTAGGGAATATCTCGGTTGTTCCTAATAAGCTCGGCCACCTTGTTGTACTTCACCATTTCTCTCATGCTAATCAAGAAAGATCAGCCATTTATTGTAAGCATGTAAATTAATATACCTTTTCTGATAAATTAACATATAACACACCGAACCAAGTGAATTAACATGAAACTGATATAGAGCTCGATGCGATCATCTAACATTGAAGACCACATACAGCACACAACCGAGATAGCAAGATCATTCACATGAAATAATTCAGTTCAACCGCCTTGTCTGCAATTTGGCTTTTAGCTTTTTCAAACAAATTTCAGATGGCAAAACAAATCGATATTAGATTGAGAACAATCAATAGAAATATTAATTACTAATGATACTTCAAAGCATTCGGAAAACAACATGGTCCTTACGTGCCAACATGTTTGTTTGCAGCAACAAAGCAATAAAAATAAGTTTCAATTGAAAAATGAAAACAGCCGATGACACAGCTAATCTAGATGGGACATTTTGGCTTCTCAGAACATGCATCAAGCAACTCAAACCAACAGCTTACTTGATCTTCTTCTTGGGCCTCAGCTGCAAACCAAAACAAGCGGACACAATCAAATGACCGAAAAGGAGATTAGTAGCATAGATAGCAAGATCATTTGCATGAAATAATTCAGTCAGCATCGATAATTGCTGAAAGATCCTGGTGCAGTTCAACCGCCTTGTCTGCAATTTGGCTTTAGCCTTTTTAAACAAATTTCAGGTGGCAAAATCGATCGATATTAATTGCTAAAGATACTTCAAAGCATTCAGAAAACAACATGGTCCTTACGTGCCAACACGTTTGTTTGTAGCAGCAACAAAGCAATAAAAATAAGTTTCAACTGAAAAATGAAAACAGCCAATGACACAGCTAATCTAGATGGGACATTTTGGCTTCTCAGAACATGCATCAAGCAACTCAAACCAACAGCTTACTTGATCTTCTTCTTGGGCCTCAGCTGCAAACCAAAACAAGCGGACACAATCAAATGACCGAAAAGGAGATTAGTAGCAGTTCGAAATCATCTCCGTTTCCCATGTTTTTTAAAATAAAAAACAAAGTTGACTTCAGGAAACCAGCATTAGTTAGATGGAGATGTAAGGGGGTGTAATGTACGGGACGAATACATGGAACCTCTGAGGAACAAGACAGATTAAAATTAAATAACTCACAAAATTGATTAGAATTTTGCAAGAATATTCACTGTATTTCCACAAAACCAATCAAACTAACCAATACGGAGATAAGAGGTACCTGGTTGCTGTGGCCGCACTTCTTTTTACGGCAATTAACAGCCCTTGGATGCAATCTTGCATAGCATCTGGATGGAGAAAAAGAGGATGGTTACGCATAGTCTCAAATGGTTATGTAAAACTAAACAAAATAAGAAAACCAGCAGATGCAATGCACGTAGATTGCTCCATGTCTATATCCTTTCAAGGACTTAGGCATGCAAAAGAACATATATACAATATAGTACTCTACTCGCAAAGCATTTTTCACTTATCAAACAAGCCAACATAAATTTGCAGCCATATAGACATCAACAAATTAAATCCACAGCAAAAAAAAGAAATCAGTGAACTGAAATTTTGTTTAGTGTGCATCGCGTACACTAGCTGCTAGATAAGCATGACATTAATGCAAGGAGATTGAAGCACCAGAACCATTACCACAAATTCATTCAGTGTTATGAGACTAGTACAAGAAAAGGATCAATAACAGGCACTGAAAATAGAAGAGCAACTATGTGGTGCACTGCATACACAAGGAAATCCATCACAGAAAATGAAACTATAGTCATTTTTACATGTAGATGCAACAGCAAAGGAAAGGTCACCATGAAAGCAAAAAATCCATGCAGATGTCATAAGCCTAGCGTAACACTTAATCATGAGACAAAAACTAAGCTTCCAAAAACTTTTATTGCCTGCAGTATGATCTATATGTGTAACAGAGACCTAACATGCCTCAACTTTTCTGTGCACATGTAAACAAATCATCATCCCTGCCACAGGTTGTTTAGTATTCTCTTCAACAAATAAAAATGAACACATCATGACACTAGATGGAACTAGCTCATCAGTAGCACTGGAATAAAATGAATATCAGCAACAAAGAGGGCAATAATAAACCAAAATGCCTGAATAATGCCAGTTGCAACTTTATAAGTCTGTTTTGCAGAATAATAAAAAGAACACGGAATAAGAAACTGATTATCGACAAAAAAAAGTACACAAACTGAGATACCAAATGATAATAATTCAACCAAAAGCAAATGGTTACCAAGTTATCGGCAAGAACACAGGATCGCTAGCAATATTTTCACAAGATAGCAAATCATCTATATGATTTATATTTAAAAACACTCAAATGCAAAATTGAAGCTATGAAAGGAAATTGAACACCTTGTATCATTTGGGAATCTACCTAATAAGGTGTGCTTAAAATGCTTCGATACTTGGAACAATTACCGATGACATTTTTGGGACAGCCTAACATTGTTGAATTGAAACATGAAAGTCAAAATTATTAATAGGTTACTAACTCCCCGGAGATATCTTTGTTTATGCATAGCCCATTAGCCTCATTAAATCTTTGTTTCTGCATAGATAATTAGCTATTTTTGCTAGTAGAAAACTCAAACCAAGTATTTAAAAGAAATCCAACTGAACAAAATAACCAATTAAAAGTACCTAGAAAACGAATTGCAGGCATTTGTGTTGCTTTACTAGCGTTAAAGAGAAGATAATCCATGATATGAGCTTCAAACTAATAAACTGCATCTGGTGACAACAATAAGGGTACAAAGCCCTAAGGCAGATAAAATGATCCATGTAGGACAACACAAAGAGTGGTACAATTTTAGATATGTTGCGACCACTCTAGCAAAATGATGGCATTGAGGACGAGACACGTCTCCATGAACATTAAAAAATTCTACTTTATACTCGAATAATGCAGATATACTGACCATGATAACCATATAACGAATTAGCGTTTAATATTTTCACACCTACAAGTCATTGTTTAGTACTTTATTGCTGAAAGCAATTATGCATGGCACGCAGATCAGAAACAAAAATTTTCACAGACTTAAAGATCATAAAGACTTAAGTAATAAGGTTAGACGATATCTAACTTTCTGCAGATCATCTTTTCCTGATTATATTTCCTGGCGAGAGCCATCAGAGAGGGCTCAATGATACCGCCCCTCAGCCTCAGCACCAAATGCAGCGTCGACTCTGCGTCACCACAAAAAAACACAACTCTTGTCAACTCTTGATAACCAATCAACAAGAAACACGAATGAAACAAAAAAGAGAAATCTAATACGATCACAAGATATAACCTTTCTGAATGTTGTAGTCGGCGAGTGTCCGTCCATCCTCGAGCTGCTTTCCGGCAAAGATCAGTCGCTGCTGATCCGGCGGAATCCCTAATTTTGTTGGGTGAAAAGGCCCATAAAACCATCAGAAACCACATGCGAGATCCCACCGAGTCAAAATCGACGAACCACGAGAAAGTACTTACCTTCTTTGTCCTGGATCTTGGCCTTGACGTTGTCGATGGTGTCGCTGCTCTCGACCTCGAGGGTGATGGTCTTCCCCGTGAGGGTTTTCACGAAGATCTGCATCTTTGTCACTCTTTCTCGCTCCCTCTTCCCGCGCCTCCCCTCCCTCTCCGTAAACGAAACCCTACCGAGTACTTTTATCTTAGGGTTGCCATGTTGCAGTTCCATACTGACGAAGTTGCCCTCCGATGTGAGTCGTTTTACCCAATCTTGTCCATAGCTCACGTGGGTCGAGTCGGCCCGCGTCGGCCAACAGCGGACCGTGTTCGGTCATTGAGTCGCTGGCCTCCGCCATACTTGTTAGCCGGGCTGAATCAGCACCGAAAGATCCCGAGGTAATGTCCCCTCTGGCGGACACAACAACAACGGGCAGAGATGCATGCACGCCCTGAGAGAATATGTAATTTTTCAGGGTTGATCGAGTCTAATTGATTCCAAATCGATAGCATCGATCCTCCTCCTTTTTTTACCCATCACTTTCTAGTAGAAACAAAAGTATATGTGACACTAACGATGTAAATTTTAATTCCAATATCAAAGTAGGACACGAACTTAATATTTCTAACGATGTGATGCATATGGCGACCATTTTAGTCATGCGTCTCACGCTCCCTTGTCGCGCGTCACGTCGATTTGTCGAGGCTTGGGCCGTGACTTAAGTCGTGTGACTGTAGTGTCACTCTTCGATGACTGGTGCATGCTGCATTCGTTGGGGAGGGTAGCGAATGACGTGTCGTGTGCGACGCGACGCCTCCGAGCTCTCTGCCAAAGATCATATGACACGAATCCTCTCACCGCGGTTGTGCTGCTCACGGAGTGATGTGACGCGATCGGTTGATTCGGGCTTAGCCGAACCGCGCGAAGGCCTATTAACGACGATGACTACGACAACGACCACGACAAGTGGCGTCCTTTCTCCCAACCACAACAGCTCTCCACTCCAAGCTCCTTATCGCCGCCGCCGCCCGATTCCCCGGCCACCCTCTGCCTCTTCGTTCCATGGAGGGTCTCCGCCATCAGCGATCCCCCGGCTCTGACCGCTTCCTCGGCCTCTTCTCTCCGCCCCCGCCCGACCAACCCGCCGGGGTCGAGCTCCACGAGTCCGATGTGCTGTGGACCTCACTCGACCCGGCGCCGTCTCTGCCGGAGACGGCGAAGCCTAGCCCTAGCACCTTCCTCTCCCGCTCCTCCCGTGGCGCTCCCCGCCGCCCGAGGGACCGGAGCTTCGGAATCCTCGCCGCCCTACCGGAGGACGACGGGGGCTGCGTCCCCGCCACTGCTCCCGCTCTCCTCCAGCGGAAGCCATCATCAATTTCCTCCTCCAACTCCCCGTCTTCCTCGACCACCACCACCGCGGCGCGGATGATCCCCGCGATCCCCAGGGCGAAGTCGGAGTACTCGCTCTCGGTGCCGGTGGGGAAAGAGCAGCAACCGCAGTCGCTTCCGGTCAATGTGCCCGTCGTCCCCCGGAGAACGACAAGGCTCGGGGTGGAGGTCGCCGATGGGGCAGACGACGGAGGCGGGGACGAGCACGAGATGATGATGATGATGCCGCCTCACGAGATCGTGGCGAGGACTCACGGGAGGGGATCGAGGATGACAACCTTCTCGGTGCTGGAAGGGGCAGGGAGGACGCTGAAAGGAAGAGATCTGCGGCGCGTCCGTGACGCAGTGTTGAGGCAGACGGGATTTGTGGATTGATACGGTAATAATAAGCCGTTTGCTTTTGTTATTATTAGTCTATGATTTGAATCTTTTTCTCCCGAGATCGATAAACTTGATGTGAATGAACGGTTGGAAGACTTCGATCGGCATTTGATCGGTCGTCTGTTGTTGATTAGCTTCACCATGGGTTTATTCCTTCAGTTTACTTTTGATTAGCCAGCATGTCCTAACACAAATATATCAGTCGATATATTTGACATATCACGAGATGATGAAACATAAAAATTAATTTATTGCAATACATTTTGATATCTGCAATTAATGCAAATATAATCCCGGGTGGACCACGAAGCCATGTTTTAAGGTAGTGGTTGACTTGCATTAGCCCATTAGAATATAAAGCATGGAAGCATCCCCTACCCTAACACCTACAAGCGAGTCGAAGAGGAATGCTGTCTTCTTCTTGTCTCCTTCGTTGCTTTGCTTGCGTACTGACCTCCTTGTTTAATTACGAGGACAAACATGCCTCTCAGAATCCGGCTATTAAAGCTCTCCGATTGAGGAGGAGGAGGAGGAGGAGTCAAGAGAGCATGTGTGGAACCGGAAGACACGATGGCTGCCATTAAGCGTTCGCTAGCTGACATGTTCCCATGGAAGGTAGTAGGGACACGAGACATTGATGTTTGAATTATTGGCCTCTCGCTCTTGATAAGATCGATTCCCCTGGGAAGGTGTCATCTTTTGATGCTCGGTGAATGCAAGCACATCGGACAAAGACAAGTGAGAGTGGAACTTTTAGATCCATTGTTCTGCCATGTGTGAGTGAGGATCATGAAATGAAACCAGAACAACAAGTGGCATTGGGTTGCCAGAAACTTTGATACTTTTCTTTGCCTTCATGTCGATGAACAACAAGTTGACTCGATTTAAGATATTGTTTGTCATACTTTGAACCTTCCTTTCATATGGCATCATTATCACTGAGACTTGTATTCGATTGTCCATCTTATGAATGACTTTTAAATAATCATGTATTCAAACGAGATTGTCCATCTCAGATTTCATTGCTGCTCGCTGCAGTCGTTCGATAGCAGGCGCACACAGCTTTCCACTTTGCCTTGTATTCCATTCGATGGGCAGAATAATAAGTCTCAAAACACTCAAGCATGAGGAAAACAAGGCAAGACAAGGGAGAGGTTAGCTGCCCGAGTTGAAGGTTGCAGCTTCTCGTGAGAAGAAATGCTGCACATTGTTGCAGCTAGCGAACAAAAAGCGGTAATCGCAACAGCAGAAGCAATCCATATTTGAGTGCGAGCAGTGAAGGTCACTGTCGTCCTCCTCCAACTATTATTTATGGCTCGCTCACGGTGACTCGCCCTCCAAATCCCTGCCTTCAAATGCCTCAAGAAGACCACCGCTATTTCCCTCGCCATTAACAACATCTCGTGCTGCACTGCACCGCACTGCACCGCATTCCATTCTCCTGTTCCTCTTCTTCGCATACATAAAGGACATCCGATATGGGCAGGAAACCAGGCTTCTTCTCTCTCTTCTCCGCCACGAGGTACACGAGCCACGCCTCTTCTCCCCCTACTCCTCTTCCATGGCCGTGGCCTTCCTGCAGCCACCCAAAGACCCGCTCCTTCAGGGAGAAAGACGGCGGCGTAGTAGACTACGTAGGCACGAAGAGTGGTGAGTCGTCATGCGGCGACGCCGTCGAGGCGGTCATCCGCGGGCTGCGGTCGGACAGGCTGTTCTTCGAGCCAGGCGCGACCAGCTCCATAGTGGAGGCGGCGGACGTCGGGGCGGTTCCGTTCGAGGGGAGCATCGCCATGGCGGTGGAGTCGGAGGACCCTTATCGTGACTTCAAGCAGTCGATGGAGGAGATGCTGACGGCTCATGGAGCCATAGACTGGGCGTGGCTCGAGGAGATGTTGGTTTGGTACTTGAGAGCTAATGGAAAGAAGACGCACGAGCTCATAATAGGAGCCTTTGTGGACTTGCTTGTAAGCCTTGCTTCTTCTTCGTCTTCTTCTTCTTCTCCTCCATCTTCTTCCGATTCTTCTTAAGCCACCGAGATGGAGGAGGAGAACATGTAAAGTGACGCGTTTGACTTCCTCTCTATTCCATCAGTGAATGCTGTAGCCATCGAAACAACACTCCAACATAGAGTTGCCAATCTGAGCTTCTCGAGGGAACACAAAATAGAGAAGAAAATGATTATATATATATATATAAAGTTTGTGTAAAAGAAAAATTATATGCTGTTTTCGCATGCGTTGACGATTTGTTATAGCAAGCATTCGATATTTAGAGAGACTTCAAAGCCATGTAAGTTCTCCACCAAACCAGTCTTGCATAGACAAGTATTTCGAGGCATTCCATTGAATTGAATCGATAGGTGTGTACGAAAAATAATAGCTATGAGAAAAGATCGTAGCTTAAATGTCAGATGATAGGAAATAAGAATTGCTCGTGAGTTTAAACAGGATGATAATACACATAAATAAGCAGTGAATCAGCATCATAATTAAAAAAATGAAAATAAAGGAGCAGCGAATGCAACAATGGAAGATCATACAAAAAATGAAACACCACACTCTTTGTTATTATTAGTTTTCGATGAAGAGAAACAAATTCTCGAGGAATAGTCGGTCCAGATAAAAGTGGAAATCGAATGCATTCGATCGAACGATCGGCGTGCGCGAGGATCGCAGAGCAGCAGACGGCTCCAAGGAGAAAAGACAGGGAGATACCTTCAGCAGAGCTGTAGATGCTACGAGTGAGCCAAAAGATACTGTGGTCTGCAACATGAAACTATAGATGAACAGTAAGTACTACGAGCGACTGGCATCAGAAAACATCAAATGTTCCTTCCGCCTGTAGCTTCGCCACAGCAACAAGCGGCAGCGATGTATTGCCCTTGTTCCGGTGCGATGGGCAGACCACACTGCCAACAAAATTCTCCACCGGCCTCTTCCTACCGGCCCGTAGAGCAAGCTGGTGTGCCGGAATGCAATCGTCGACACGTTGCGTACCTTGCACTGCAGCAGCGACGAAGCAGTAGTTGCGTACTTGGAATGCTGGCTCGATGCTGTAGAGTGGAGTAGCTTATGATGCAGAGATCTCATGTGGCGTTTTGGTCTGACGCAGGTGAAGAGCCTGCAGCGGTGGGTGGGTTGGGGCTCTGAGCACCAACTGTGCGCTGAAGAACCTGCAGCTCGGTGGGTTGGCGACAGCAGCCACAGCGTCGCTGCTTCGGTGGACACACCCGAGGAACTATTGATGAATAGGAAGCCGGTCCTGAGCCCACGTTGGTTGCTTCCCTTGCGATGCCATCCAAATCAAACATTAATAATAATGTTTATTATCATCAGATCAAGAATTGAAGACGATGACTCAGCAGGTGGGAAAGAATTGGATTTTCTTCATCGGACGACCGTAAGATTAGATTCTACGATCAAAGCTCATCATCTTTATCCTAAGATTACAGGCATCGGAAGAAGACAACCTTCTTCGGCCCACGTTGGTCGCTTGCAAATGAACATTAAGAAATTTATTAAATTATATTTTGAATCGTAAATGCGTCTGTCTTTACGTGGGTGGATCAAAATTGAAAACGATAGCTAGTTTTTGTGGATAAATAATGTCAGATTCTATACTAAGATCAAAACTCGTTTCCACCGTTTATCTTTATATATATATATATATTATTTATCTAATAGTTACTTATGATACAATTGTTATTATTAATGTTTAAGTTAGGTCAAATTAAATTATATATAATTCTGGTCAATTTAATTTATTGATATTTATTTATTTTATTCAAAAACCATAGAATATTAAGGTCAAAACAGGGAGCAAGCTAATCCAATCAAAATCGCTCATCTTACCCCTATATATATATATATTTATATATAATATTATATTTATTTTGACAAATATATATATATACAATCTCAATATATATATATATATATATATATTTGTCAAAATAAATATAATATTGAGATTTGAAAGAGAGAGAGAGAGGGGTAAGATGAGCGATTTTGATTGGATTAGCTTGCTCCCTGTTTTGACCTTAATATTCTATGGTTTTTGAATAAAATAAATAAATATCAATAAATTAAATTGACCAGAATTATATATAATTTAATTTGACCTAACTTAAACATTAATAATAACAATTGTATCATAAGTAACTATTAGATAAATAAATAAATAACTCAATGCTTCATATTTTTTTATAAAGTGTCTTTGTTTAGTTTTATTTTTCTTATCTTGTAAATGATGTTATTATTTGATCTCCATCTCATCGATTGTAATATCATTACTTGTGGCCTCTATCCCTCAGTTATCGCTTTCACGTCATTTATTTATTATGCTATCATCCTTATCTTTATCTTTATCTCTGTCACAACTAAAACTAATCACATCAATGAAATAACAATGAGCGTAATGGGGGAGGTGTTATGTTGTGTTGATTTATCGATTTTTTGAACAGTGACAACCTCTTATATGTAATATTTGCGACAAATTAACTAGAATGACAAATCGTAACATCCTCATAAATATATTTCACTTGTTATTGCCTCATAGCAAAAGACAAGGTTGACATCTCAATAATAACGTGATAGAAAAAAATATATTATTATCTAAAAAAATAAAACGTTATATAAGAATAAATAATAAATAATAAATAATTTAAGATTTTTTACCGATAATTGTTCACATAAATTCTATGTCATATAATTTAAAGGTAAGAGACCAAGGGATCAAAAGTATCAAATTCAGATTATGATATAAATTGGATTATACTATTCATCTTCTTAGTAATAAGGAATGAAAATAACTAAGAATCCTCTGTGTTTACTAACAAAACTAAACCCGAAATGGGTTCCTTTCATCACTAATGGAATCCTACCTAAGTGTCTTTTTTTTTTTCAGAGTATATATATATATATATATATAACCTAAGAGGAAGCTTCGACTTGCTTCGTTGACGGGCGCTGGATGGGGCCCGCCGCCGAGCGGAAGCCGACGGTGACGGCGTCGCGGACGCACTGGTGAAAACACGGCGGACGGCCCTCCGCCTTCGCCGCCTCGCAATTCTCGCACCACAGGAGCGGCGCCGGCTGAGGAGCGAATTCCGCGAACCGGTAGCAGGGGGGCCTCGCCACGGGAGTCGATAACAGGAACCTCTCCCGCTGCCGCTCGAGGACCCGGAGCGGAGCCTCGTAATCCCACAGCCCAAGCCCGGCCACCGTACCAGGCACCATCACGCCGTCCGCCACCGTGTCCAGGACGGCGGATTCCTCCGGGTGCCGCCTCAGGATCGTTATATTCGGCGCCGCGTTCTCCTCCAGTCCTGGATCGCGATTCTTCCTCTTGGATCGGCCCCGCCTCCTCCGGCGCGACAGGCGGAGGACGGCGTGGACGAAGCAGTCCCGCTCGCGGGCGATTGCCGCGAAGTCGGACGCCTCGTCGATAGCCACCTGGCGGCTGGTTTGCCCCAAGGCCCGGGTATTGTTGGGGCGGACGAGGGTGATGGAGAGCCGGCGAGGAGCGACGCCGATCATCTGGCTGATGGTCTCCTGGAACGTATCAAAGCTGAGCGACGGGTGCACCGGAACAAATCCCACCTCAATCTCGCGATCGCCATCGATGTACACGACGGGGAAATAAGCGACGGCTGCCGCCGATCCCAACAATTCCGCCGCCATGTCACCGGCGAGATCGGAGGCGATTTAGGAATCGAAGCGGCGGTTTTGAGAGCCAGGTGGGGTGTATTTATACGAGGGGTTTGGACTAGCGGAGTTTGTTTCGAAGTGTCAAGTTGGTTGTGGTACTTTTGGAAATAGGTTAACTTCCGATAGGATATTAAAAAAAGAAAAAAAAGAAATTGCTTTATCAAATTACTTTAGTTCCAATAGGATATTAAAAAAAGAAAAAAAGAAATTGCTTTATCAAATTACTTTTATCTATTAAATTGGTGATATACTTTTAACTGCAGGTTTTTTATTCGTTAAGGATTGTGAGTGGAAAACACAAAATTTACTTATCATATTCCTCCAATAAAAAAAAAAAGTTTCTTTAATCTTGTTTTTATAAACTTGAAATATCAGAAGTGTTTCTAATGAATTTAATATATTAACTTATTTGAACAAATAAATTGTGTAATAGGGAATTAGTTTCTATAGAAAAAAAAAATTCAACACATCTCAATTATTGAATCATTGGGATTAACAGAGTAAAAATTTTTGTCTCTCCCTTTTTTCTCAGTAACAATAAAGAAAAAACAAGGAGAATAAGCTCTTTGTTCTCCCTAATCACGTCGCCGGACTCCGACGTGAGTTCCGTGCAGGCGACGCTGATCTTTCGCTGTATCCCCTCTTCGATGGGTGCCTGCAGACATAATCGAGAGGAACCAAACTTAAGCCGATCTTGTCCATTAGATTAGCTCATTGTTGGGTGCTGTTTATCTAAGGATCATTAGATTAGCTCAAACTTAATCCACGATCATCGTATGCATGCAGGACCTCCATGAAGTAGGCACACTGCCGGGCCACATCTCCTTTCTTTAGGTACTGCTTCCATGGGTGAAAACGTCGCTGCCCACCCAAGGAAGAAGAAGAAGAAGACAGGGGAGAAGAACCATACGTTATTGCGCACTCAAAACAAATCGGTGTAGTCGTCTGCACATCGACCGTGATCATGCAGCTTCAGTACCTACCGAGAAGACTGAGACGGCGAGGAGAAACGGCTCCCCCTTCTCTCCACATCGCACTGCTACGTGGTGAGCAGCGACTCCCGGTGCCGATGCAATCGGCGTGGCGAGATCCCGGTTTAATCCCTTCGTCAGGGTTGCACCTGGTCGTACGACATCAAAGCATCATGGCATCAAAAGAGGAAGAAGGAGATCGAGTTACCCACCTACGGTGAATTCCATTGACGATTTTATGGTGACGGTCATCGCAGACCAAATGTTGGTGGAGTCACTGAACTTGGTTGAACAGCGGCGTGTCGTCGTAGTAGAAGATGGAGACGAGCGTGAGTGCTTTCGGCAGCCTGCGCTCGGTAGATTTACTAATGATATTGGCAGCGAAACTCATCCTTTCCTCCAATTATGTAATGCTTGCTCGGTAAGCGATTAATTAAAACCTCGTGCATTTCGGAATCATAATACCTTCAAATTTTGTGGTCGTTTTGAAGTTTTTATCACAAATAATATGAAGTATTTCTTTCCGATTCAAATATAGATCAAATGACGCTTGCAGAAATATTATAGCATAGTTTCGGATCTATGGTTGTGCTGATTTGGTGTTTGGTCCCACCCAATGTTGTTAGACTCGCGATCTGGACCGTACGATCTTGAGATCTTACGGCCCAGATCAGGCCTACCGAGGCGGGCCCGTCGTCGAAACGTTAGAATGGTGGAATCGGCCTGACTCGCGGCGAGTCGACTTGAGTTTACTGCGTTCTCGGTTCGTCGTCTCCGAGGCGCCGTGCGATGCTGCAACGTACGGGCGGGGGGGAAAGGGGAGCCCAAGACCGCTCGTGACGAGGACGTGAGGGTACTGCTCGCGACGAGGACGTGATGCCAACACTGCCGGCCGATCAAGATGACGCCGATCTACATATCGATATGAATCTCTTCTTCTTTCTCTTTTCTGTTTCTAATAAGCAACTTATCTTTCTACTTTGGCACTGCCCCTTGCATCATTTAGCATTAAAGATTAATTTGATGAAGAGTAAGGCTCAAGTACTGCCTGCACATATCATGCCACTTAATTCATCATAGATTGGTGCTGGAGAGATGATGGTGCTGTTCATGTTTCAGCTTTAACGTGCGTCTTTTATTCAAACATCGATCAACAACTGCAAGCAGAACAACACGACATAAAAGTTACTGTAAACATAGACAAACACCCCCAGGCAGGAACACCAACTCCACTCCGATCGTTGATGCGAGCCCACCGCAGCAGTAGTAGTAAGGAGTCACAGAGGCACGCTGTGGAGGACGACGGACTCGACGGTGAGCCCCGGCCCGAACCCGTAGAGCACCCCCCACTCCAGCCCCTCGCCGCTGCTCGCCTGCTCCTCCTTGGCCGACTGCTTCCTCATCTCGTCCATGATGAAGATGACCGTGGCGCTCGACATGTTCCCGTAATCGCGGAGCACGCTTCTCGTCGCCCGGAGCTTCTCCGGCTTCAGCCCCAGCGTGGACTCGATTTGGTCGAGTATCGCCGGCCCGCCGGGGTGCGCGATCCAGAACAGGGAGTTCCAGTCCGAGATGCCTAGAGGTTCGAACGCCTTCACCAGAGTCTCCTCGATGTTCTCCG
Organism: Musa itinerans; assembly: GCA_001649415.1. Lineage (NCBI taxonomy): Eukaryota > Viridiplantae > Streptophyta > Magnoliopsida > Zingiberales > Musaceae > Musa > Musa itinerans. The sequence goes on from LVTN01000037.1 coordinate 694,396, forward strand.
CGATGAGCTTGGGGACGTCCCTGCGCAAGTGCAAGTCGAGTCCCACGTCCCTGAGGTGGCCTTTGATCGTGCCCTCGCTCTCCGGCAGCAGAGTCTGCGCCGCCGACGCTATCTCGAAGACTGGCCTCTCGACATCTTGGACCGGGTCAGCTCCGACGACCATCGCCGCCGCACCGTCGCCGAAGAGAGCTTGGCTGACGAGGTTATATATGTTGTGGTCGTCCGGAGCTTGGAAGGTGATGGCGGTGGTCTCGGCACACACCACCAGCACGCGAGCGCCGCGGTTGTTCTCGGCGAGGTCCTTTGCGATGCGGAGGGCCGACGCGCCGGCGAAGCAGCCCACGTGGTACAGCATGACTCGCCTGACGGAGGGAGACAGGCCGAGGAGCTTGATGAGCTGGTAATCGGCTCCGGGCATGTCGAACCCGGCGGTGGAGCAAAAGATGACGTGGGTGATCATGGATTTGGGACGACCCCATTCCTTGATGGCTCTCTCAGCCGCTTCCTTCCCCAATTTGGGTAACTCCTCGATCAAGATGTCCTGCCGAGCTTCCAGGGAAGGCGCCCCCGGCGTGCAGATGGTGGGGTTGGCCTTCAAGATCTCCTCATCGAGGTGGATAAACCGCCTCTTCACCATGCTCTTGTCACCTTCACACAAATGCCAAAACACATGGTGCATGTTACGACCATTCTCTTAGCTTCGTCAACGATATCATAGAAGAAGCTCTGAAACCTCAAACCTATCACCTAAGAATAATCCATACATTCTCTCTCTCTCTCTCTCTATATGTTGTGTGTATTAATTGCAGCAGTTCGATGTGCTATAACATCATGATTCGACTAACCACGTCTCGACAGGTCAGCAACAAGACACGTAAGTCTCTGTCAAGACGTGGCCATCAAGGACACTTGTGCCTTGAGATCCATAAACCAGCCATGCATGCACACATGGAAGTTTCTAACATTTACATAACTATGTTATAGTTATGAGGTTAATTAGCTCGTTCTTACTGTATCGTTATCATACTCGAACCACCAAGAAGCCAAAAATGCTGCACGCAAATGTTAGTGGCGTATTTGCTGCAGCTGAAGCGATAGAGAGCTGGTGAGACAAAATGGTGTAAGGGGTGGGGAGGAAGACGATGTCTTACAGATGCGCTTAAACTTGTCTTTGAGTTCTCGTCTGTCGTCCGCGTTGGTGACTCGGAAGTAGAAGTCAGGGTATGCGAGCTGATCCACTACGTTGCGAGGGTTCGCAGTTCCGATGGCCAAGACGGTTGCGGGGCCATCAGAGCTCTGAGCCTTGCGACTGGCACGGAAGCTCGCCATTTTAGACGCCGACTAAGCTGTGCTGCTGCCCAGGAAAGGCTTTCTGCTATGCACCTCAGACCTGCTATTCGCGTCCATATATACCGACGAGTTCACATACACCAAGTCAAGTAGAAGAGACGGATGATAGCACGCTAAACTCTCGAGTCTTGGAAATATTACAATCCCAGTGTCGCTGATGGCTCAACGAGTTTTGATGGAGATCGATCAACGAGTCTCCCACTAAGAGAAGATCATGTGGTAGGTGACACAACTATCTATCACCTGCTCATCTCACTATGAATTCTTTTTTGGGGGTGTGATATAGATCTGAGTTCTAACTAGTGATATAATTCGCTAAGCACGCAACGATGCTTCTTTTATTTCGGTTTTGCAGTCAGCATCGAAGAGTCATCGGTGAGCGGGTTTGATTTCTTTGACCGTGAACTCGGGGATCTTCCTTGTTTCATTTCATCTGGTGTTCATCATTTAGAATAGAAGATTAGTCAACCTAACGGAGCATTTAGAATATAAGAAAAGCCAACCTAACGGAGCAATGCTTACGGGTAAGTTTACCAGATACGTTCTCCGAGAAAATAACGATCTCTAATCTTTGACGTATATTGTGATTTAAGAAAACTGAGTATATATTGCGAATACCAATCGATTGCCAGAAAAACGCCTTAGAAAAAAATGTGAATAAAACGATCGGGTGTACCTACAAATTCTCATTTAAAAAAAATAAAAAGTACCTTTCTCACCTACTAGATATCTTGTATTTTAAATACTTTTTTAACAAGATGAACTGTTGCCATCTTGTGTTTTACCTCCTACGTGAAACTATAATTATATATGTATAAACTTCCGCTATTGGATGACAAATGGATAAAAAAAAAAATTATATATGAATAAATACAAGCAAATCGTAATATATGATATAATTAAATGAAAATCATAATAAAAAATGATATTAAGATCTACGAGCAAAATCCCTCATACATGAAAGGTAAAAATTACGATATAAGCTATCCAAAATCTTCATAAGTAATCACAATAAGAATCCACTGAAAATCTGATCTAACATGAGGTGAAAACATTGGATGATTGATAATAGTCTCTGTATTGTCATTGTCTTCTTCTGCTCTTAACTATTATTACTATTTTATTATTATTTTTTTTTTCACGTCACCGTTATCTCTTTTTCATCTCTTAGTCAAAAGAGTTCGAATTTAAGTTAAATGAGAAAGGGTTAAAGCTACAGTGAACTATAGGTAATTAAAAGTTATTAAATAATAAGCTATCTACCCACAACAAAAGTCAAAGTTGGGAGTAAAAAAGAGAATGCATCGAGTATTCTTCCAGGTTATCAATCATATGAGTATGATCATCACCATCATAATTCGGAAAGAAAAAAAAAATCAACAAGGACTAATTTGGGAACGAGGAGATACGAGTTTGCTTGGGCCGCAATGATGGATCATAAGAGCAGTACTTGCAGGCGAGAATTCATCGACTGCAGCCTCTTTGTTCTCCCTTCTTTTTGTGTGAAAGAATGCAAAACCCCTCATACATGAAAGGTAAAAATTATGAGATAAGCTATCCAAAATCTTCCTAAGTAATCACAGTAAGAATCCATTGTAAATCTGATCTAACCTAAGATCTGATCTAACCTAAGATGAAAACATTGGATGATTAATAACAATCTCTGTTCACGAGTATCATTATCTCTTTTTCTGCCTAAGTCATTAGGCCTCATAGTTAGAATTTAAGTTAAATGATAAAAGGTTAAAGCTACAGTGAACTATAGGTAATTAAAACCTGTTAAATAATAAGCTATCTACCCACAACAAAAAGTCAAAGTTGGGAGTAAAAAGGAGAATGCATTGAGTATTCTTCCAGGTTATCAATCATATGAGTATGATCATCACCATCATAATTCGGAAAAAATAAAAATCAACGAGGACTAATTTGGGAAAGAGGAGATACGAGTTTGCTTGGGCCGGAAAGATGGATCATAAGAGCAGTACTTGCAGGCGAGAATTCATCGACTGCAGCCTCTTTGTTCTCCCTTCTTTTTGTGTGAAAGAACCTGTCAAGGATTCTGGCATTTCTTCCTGCTGCAGAAAAAAAAAAGACCAGAAGCTCGATTATTATGTTAAAAGATGGATCTGGCAAGATACAGTACTCTTCAAAGAAGCTCCGGATCTCCTTAAGACGATGAAGAGATAGCTCATTAAGGTCAAGGTCATTGAAGTGACGAAACTTAGGATCATCAGCACAAACTGCAATGATCTTATCGTCTTTCTCCCCTGAATTCCAAGCACGACTGTTATAGTTGCTCAGTTTGGAGTAGTAATTAATATTCACAAACTCATTCTATATCAATATATCTAACTCTATCAATGATGATTAGTAATATTCACAATCGCAAGGTTATTATGATAGAACATTAATAATGAGACACTAATTTAACACAAAGGCTTAAGTAGTTAGATTATGAGTTAAACTCAAATATATATCATCCGGTTATCTTAATATTAATTAATATGATATTATTTTTAGGTAAAATGCCCCTATAAAATAATAGAGTATATATATATATATTATTTTTATCTAAAATATAATTAAAATTAACTATTTGCATACTTAAGAAAAAAATGTAATTATCATAATTGATCAAACTTAAACTATTTGATCAGCTTTTTATCAAATTGATACCAAAAAAATTGATAAAAAAAAACTTTGATAAAAAGAAAAACTTAAGATTGGAAATATCAGTAGATAAATTTTAATGCTTAGAAAATTAGTGATCCATTTGTCGGAATTGAGAGTTAGAAGCATCATCCATAAATTTTATAACATCGATTATAATTTTCATTGTAGATAGTAAGATCTTGAAATCGGATCTAGATTAGCTTTAGAAAAATATTTTCATCCAATTTAAAACATATGTATAGCTTCAAAAAAGATATAAATAATTTTAATAGCATAAATTTGAGGATATTTTTATATTTTATTTTCTTTTATTTCGAAAATATATTCTTATTCCCTCTTTTCCAAACAAGAACAAGGAAGCCCGTCATCGCCAAAACGCTCTCCTGCCGAACCAGAGGATAACGTGTCAGCCGCTGATCCCAACGAATGGAACGTTATCAGCCACCAGCGGTAGCGGCCACGGGACGCACCCGATCCACTCTCTTCCGGACTCCGGTCACTCTTCGGCAAGAAGAGGTAAGGGGTGAGCGAGTCACACGCGACGCCGTGCACGGTTTTAAGCGGACTTCCTTTCTTGTGGCGGGGACTACTTCTTCCTGCTTCCGCTCCTGCCCTCTTCCTCCTTCTCCAACGCCGAGGAAAGCGAGCCTTTCTCTCTGTCTCTCTCAGGTACGGCAGTTCCTTTCTCTGTCACTTCGATGTTCGCCTTGTTCTTGATGGATCGGTATGTTTTAGTTACGGATGGATAGCTTCCTCTTCACTTCGGAGTCTGTCAACGAGGGCCACCCCGACAAGCTCTGCGACCAGGTCTCCGATGCCATACTTGATGCCTGCTTGGAACAGGACCCTGAAAGCAAGGTCGCTTGTGAGACCTGCACCAAGACCAACATGGTGATGGTGTTTGGCGAGATCACCACCAAGGCCCAGGTAAACTACGAGAAGATTGTTCGTGACACTTGCCGAGGTATCGGTTTCGTCACCGCCGACGTTGGCCTCGACGCCGACCGCTGCGAGGTCCTTGTTAACATCGAGGAGCAGAGCCCCGACATAGCCCAGGGAGTGCACGGGCACCTCACGAAGAAGCCCGAGGAGATCGGCGCCGGCGACCAAGGCCACATGTTCGGCTACGCCACGGACGAGACGCCGGAGCTGATGCCCCTCACCCACGTCCTGGCCACCAAGCTCGGCGCCAAGCTCACGGAGGTGCGCAAGAACCAGACGTGTCCGTGGGTCAGGCCCGACGGGAAGACTCTGGTGACCGTCGAGTACCGGAACGAAGGCAGCGCGATGGTGCCCGTGCGGGTGCACACCGTGCTCATCTCCACCCAGCACGACGAGTCGGTGACCAACGAGCAGATCGCCATGGACCTGAAAGAGCATGTCATCAAGCCGGTCATCCCTGCCAAGTACATCGACGACAGGACCATATTCCACTTGAACCCGTCGGGTCGCTTCGTCATCGGCGGGCCTCGAGGCGACGCAGGGCTGACCGGCAGGAAGATCATAATCGACACCTACGGCGGCTGGGGAGCCCACGGCGGCGGCGCCTTCTCAGGGAAGGATCCGACCAAGGTGGACCGCAGCGGCGCTTACATCGCGAGGCAGGCCGCGAAGAGCGTGGTGGCTTCTGGACTTGCTCGGAGGTGCATCGTTCAGATTTCCTACGCCATCGGCGTGCCGGAGCCGCTGTCGGTGTTCGTGGACAGTTACAGAACGGGGAAGATACCTGACAAAGAGATACTGGCGTTGATCAAAGAAAGCTTCGATTTCAGGCCGGGGATGATCGCGATCAACCTCGACTTGAAGAGGGGCGGCAACTTGAGGTACCAGAAGACTGCAGCCTATGGCCATTTTGGCCGCGACGATCCTGACTTCACATGGGAGAAAGTCAAGGTTCTGAAAGCGAACCAAGGCTCGAGCCACCAAGCATCAATCTGATGCTCGCAAGGGATTCTTCCCAGTTACGTGTTCTAGCAGACCATGTTGTTGCTTTTAGTCTTCTTCTCTCTGTGATCCATGTCCTCTGCTTCCATCAACGTCGAGGACCTCGGTTTTGTCTTTGTTATCATTCTGCACCGGGATGAAAGCATTCTCCCGTTCATCTGAATGTGCAGAATGAAGCACCTGATGCGTCCCACCAACTCGCTCCAGTTTTGTCCTCCCATCCATGATTGGAAGCACCTTTCATCTGAATCCATCATGTGTGCCTGTAGGCATGAGAACGAGTGCGCCATTAGTGATTTAGCTTGCACACCTTTCGTTCGTCTCGAAACATTTCGTGGTTCAAAAGAAGTTGTGCCGATCGTCGCTGCTGCTTTGGATTTTGAGTTCCTGAAGAACAGAAACAGGCCACTTCAAGCTCTGCCCACTGCTTTAGTCGGAAAGAGCTGATCATCCTTGTTGAAAAACGGAGGCAGGTCACTTCAACTCTGCCCAGTGCCTTAGGAGTCGATCCAAAGCGTCGTTTGATGCAATCTCATTGCATTCGATGCATCTTAATCTCAAGTATAGCATACGAAATATTTGATGTAACCAGAGCGGAGTATACGAAAAGGTCTTCTTCACCATTGAAAGATTCACTGGCGCTTGATGCTACCTAATAGACAAAAGAAAAGCCCTCTCGAGAAGCATCGAACGTAACCTTTATTGCCACAATAAATTCTTGTGCTTGTTGCGTTCTAATTGGCCAAAAAAGTGTTTGATTTGACGATTATGATTAGAGATCTTCGTACTCTCTCGATGCTCCCTCGTCCAACAAAATGTTCCCAAGTGTCCATTGTGGCTGGTTAAAGTGTTTCATTGTATTTGATGCATTCCAGTCGATCAACATGTGTAAGTGTGACGTGTCTAATGCGATACACCAAAGCTCGCTCTCTATGCACTTGACACAATATTAAGTGGCTGATGTGTCATAACCAAACAAAGCATCGAGAGTGTTTGCTGTTATCATTGGACTAGCCAAAGTTTCTCCTTAGCACTATATATCCGCCTTGAACAATTATATATATATATATATATAT
>LVTN01000037.1:701578-767612 GCA_001649415.1 Musa itinerans
ATATATCCGCCTTAAACAAATATATATATATATATATATATATATATATATATTCTTGTCACAACTGGTCAAAATTTGACTTGGACATTGTATATCCTTCTAGAGCTCGTCTTAAAAGAATAAAAAAAATTAAATTATTATAATAAAAAAAATATTAAATACAATAATTCAAGTCTCATCGATCTAGCAACATAAATTGATGATCAATTTTGATACTAAAAAGTCATCCTTGAGTTTGGATCTGATGACTTTGTCATGAATCAATATGTTATAGGCAAAAACATAACATTTAAATAAAAGAAAACTAGTTAATGTGCATAATTGATATTACAATTCATGGATAAATATAAATAGATGTTGACTTCAAATTTGAAAAGAACTAAACACATGATGGTATTTTTCCTTCAAAAATTCAAAGCCAACTTAAATTTTGTAAAAGTTTATAAAGCCATGATTACTATTACTATAAAAACAAAATCGAAAGTCCCAATTATTTGAGATTAGTTATATGAATTTTTATTTATCATAATTTATATTAAATTTTTTATTCAAAATATTTTAAAATTTTTAGTATTTTAAAATATCATATATTTAGTTAAGTTGAGATTACTTAAATCTATAATCATAATTTTTATTAAAATCTTCTTTGATCTTTTTTTATCTCTTCTCGTATTACTAACATTAATTGACTATCATATTCGGATGTCTCCTAAGTATATATCCATATTATCTTAGACGATTTGTTTTGTTTTATTCTTTATCGAAGTGATGTTTAATATTTATTTCTTTATCTTTCTTGGTAACTTCACACATCCATCTCAATATTTTATTTTGATAATATAAATTTTTTATATATGTTATTTCTTAATTGTCCAACAGTCAGATTCATAAAAGTATTATTAGTGTCAATTATCTTACAAATTTTTATTTTGATTTTAAATATATCCAATAATCACACAAGATTCCATCATTATTTTAATCATTTCATTTTTGCTTTGTATTATTAAATAATTAATCCAAGATACTTAAAGTTTTTATTAATTTTTTTGTCCATCTAATTTAAATATATTCTCTTGTCTATATTTAGTTTTTCTAAAATTATTAAGATTGTATCTCATATATTTAGTTTTAGTCCTACTTAATTTAAAATATTTAGTGCTCAAACTTATAATTAATTTCACTTGGGCTCTTACAACCAAGATAATTTTATCAATAAATAAGATGTACCAACCCATCATATTAAATAACTAGTAAGTTCATTAATTATCAATAAAAAAATAGAGGCATATTCCTAATATAGTTAGGAAACTCATTAGATATATTCTTTATAATTCTAATGCCACATCATCATACGTATATTTAATAAAATTAATATAATTAATTGATATATATATATATATATATATATATATATATATATATATATATATATATATATATATATATATATATATATATATATATATATATATATATATATATATATATATATATATATATATATATATATATATATATATATATATATATATATATATATATATATATATATATATATATATATATATATATATATATATATATATATATATATATATATATATATATATATATATATATATTTTATAATATGACTAATCATTTTTATTTTTCTATAATTTAAATAATTTTATATGTCTTTCTTATTCTTATAAATCAGCACTAATTTTTATTTATTAATTAAATATATTTCTAAATATTATAATTTTATTAAATAAGTGAGTTAACTAAGATATCGATATCTTAGTATTCTATTTTTAGTCATTGAGATTTAACAGAATCTTACACAGTCTGTGCACCCGAATTTAGACCTGTCGCGAAACCATATAACGCTCCCTTCCAATTCCCGCCACACCGATCCCCCGCCTGCACATTAATTACAATGAAGCGGTCACGTGCCACCGACGGATCTTTTCTTCCTCGGGGAAAGCAGTTACGGCTTGCGCGAATGGAGACCCTATGCGTCGCTGCCTGATAACCTGCCTCGCAAGTTAAAATTAGAGACGCTGAACGATCTGATCAGACGGTGAAGTAACAGCGCACGGTGGATTGCCAATCAGTCAAACGCCGTCGATTGCGGGGGCAATTTTTTGGTTTCGGTGTTCCGGAGGAGCGCTGTAAGACTTACTGCGGGTCCCGGACTACGATAAAGATTACTGTCTCATTCGGAGGAGAGCCGGTAACAAACCCTAATCGGAGCCTTTCTTCTCCCACGTAATCGATCGATCTCATTTGCTCGGGCCTCTTGCGATCCTCCTTCCCGTCGGTCGAGGTAAAGCTCTGGCCATACCTCTCGTTTCTTCGTCGCGTCCTCTCTCTTTTCGGATTAGATTCGGGCTTCAGTGTTTTCTCCCCGACGGCGGTCTTAAATTTCTGTTTCGCGGATGGTTAGGGCTTCCGGCTCGCCTCCTCGATTATTTTTGGTCTTTATTTTATTTTTTTGCATTTCTATGTGGAATTGAAACATCAAAGATTGAATTTCGTTAGATGCCCGCCTCTCCTCCGTGATTGATTTTTGTTTTTCTTTTTTGCATTTTCGTATGGAATTAGAACAATAAAGATCTAATTTTCTGTAGATAGTGTTCTACAAAGAAGTCGAGGAGTAGTTTTTGAGGCTGTTCCGCTTCGTGCTTGAAATTAGAGGGTGAAGTTCGACGATGACGGAACCCTCCAAAGTAATTCACATCCGCAATGTAGGACATGAGATATCTGAGGTGGGTTTCTTCTATAATTTTTCGTTTTTAGGGCCTTGATGGAAAGGGAATTGTTTTCTGTGGTTTGAGTCTGAGATATATTCTTTCTACAGAATGATCTTCTTCAGTTAGTGCAGCCGTTTGGAGTTGTCACCAAGCTTGTGATGTTACGAGCCAAAAACCAGGTTTCGTTTTCCCTCTTTTTTAGTGACCAGGCTGTTCACCTTCTGTTGTTACACCATTTCCAGTGATTTCTTCTCTCGCTTTGGTCCAATAGGCGCTTCTTCAGATGCACGATTTGACTTCTGCCGTTAATGTTCTGCAATACTACACCAGTGTTCAACCAAGTGTCCGGTGCGCTCCTGAGCGTTTTTTCTTTTCTTTTTATTTCTGGGTTCTTGTCAACACCTCTTAAAGATGCTGCATTATGAAAACTAATGAGTCCATTTTTTTCCTATGACAATGTTGTGGCCTTTCTCTCCGCTGAGCCTTTCATAAGATTGATTTATTCACTTACAGAAATTTAAGTATGTCCTATAAGATCTATGTGAAATAATTAGAAAAATTAGGCAACGTTGACTATGTAACTGTCTCCAACAAAGGAGTGGAAATAAATCCACATACACCATACGCATAGGCTCCCGATTTAATTTATTTTGATAAGTACAAATTGTGAAATCTTTAACACTTAATCTACAAATAACAAGTGATATTCATACCAAAGACCATTGGTATGATAACCTGGAAACTTTTCAGTTTATATGCCGTTCAAAATTTTTCACCCATTGCCTGGAAACTTTTCATACCGAGGACCATTGCAAATGGGTCGGTGGTACAAAGATTCTTTAAGAGAACCATTAAGCATGCTTAGAAACCACCAAGTGGCACCATCACATCGATATTCAGATGTGATCATGAGATTCAGGATCCTTTTGCATTAGTCAAAGTGTATATTATACATTTAAGAACCTCGAGATGCTGGGAGTGTTAATTCAAAAGCATGTGGTGACCACATTGATGTTGAGGGTATTCATGGCTGATTATGGATCGCAGGCGACGTTTGTGGGCATCATGAGCCCAAAGCGGACTGCTTTTATAAGCTTACAACTATAATATTGAACGGTTAAAGGAATCAAGTGATTTACTATGTCAAAGATTGAAACATTAATCGTTCATAAGGAAATAGAATTTAATACATTTGTTTCATGTTAAATATTGGTAACATTTGATATTTAATTTTAAAGGAAGTGATGATATACTATATAAAAATAGGAATATTGTAATGCTCAAGGAATGAAGGTTATTGTATCACTGCATGCTTGAGGAACTACAACGGTTCCATCCACTTCATTTGTTAAAAAAATTGATAAAATTTTTGAAGGTGTAAGGATGGGATAGGTAAAGTTGTTTTAGGGTAAAAAATGGGTTTGTGGTGAGAAATTGAGAATGAGTGAATTTTTCTAACTAGATTATTTTATAAGTTCGAGACTAGTTTTTTGATGGGCTGCAAATTAAAGGTTACGTCATGTATGCGGTGCTCACCAGTGTTTTTAAAAGCGTTAGGCGTAAGCGTCAAAGTCCCAAAATGCTTGAGTAGCGCTTGCCTAGTTGCTTGAGTGAAGTGAGGTGCTCTAAAATTTTAAAATATAAAAAATATATAATATAATTCATAAATATGATTATATGAATAAAATTATAATATTAAATTGAAAAGATCTAAAGTACAAAGTCACATTATTTATCTTCTAATAACACAAATATCAAAAGACTCAAAACAATAAAGCTTTACATCAAATTTAATCATCATCATTCTCAAACTTATAATCATCTTTTTCTTTCTCTTGTCTATATTCATCAAAATAGGTTTCTTCCTTTTCAACAATGGCAGAAGATGAACTTGAGGCTTTTGCACTTATTTTTACCTTCGCAATTTGTCCTGTTTATGTTTGTAATTCTCCAACACTTGACTCTTACCACATCTCCCCATGTTAAGCTGTTATCTTCAAATACAAGCTTATCTTCGACATCTTGCAAGTTCGCACCCATTTCACCACTAGTCAGTCATTTAAATTGTCAATGTCTTGTAATGAGATTGGATCAATGTTATTTTGCAAACCACGACGAGTCTATAATGCTTGATTATACTTTATATAAACAAGATTATGTAATCGTTGATGCTCTAATTGATTTATTCTCTTTGTGTGAATTTGTTATGTTATATGAATTAAAAAGATATCAATACATCTATCTAAAAAAGAATAAATTTTTTTTTTTTAAAATTTTGTGATCCTTACATGCTCAAAGATACTCTAGTTTTACTTATAATCCACAACATTATAAATCAAACTAAGAATTTTTATAGTCAATTGCTGCAAATTCAGGATGAAAATTCTAAATACACACCATCACCCAATTGTAAAATTGAACTTTATTATTAATAATAACATACTATATATGAAATTAATTATATAAATTTATAAATACTTGGGGATATAGTTGTCTTAGATCGAGCTGCTATAGGAATTCCAAAAAGACTATCTAAATTCTTATATAAAGATAATTCGTGTATGATCTTATCTTGCACTTCAAGGTTTGGAACCAATCTTATAATGCACTTATATAACTCATTTACAATTTGTAACACTTCGATTAGTCTCACATCGGAAATGAGTAAGACTAAGATTGACTTATAAGGTCTAATGAGTGTACTACTAACAACTTCAACTTAAGCATTTTGATTAGTGATTTAAGTTAAATAAGGTTGATAGGACAGTTAGCCCATCAAGCTCGGGTCGTGACATTTGGTATCATAGTCGACCTAATATTTGGGCATGGTGAGATGTCTCGAGTAGGAGAGAACTACCTCTGGATAGAGTCAGAGGACTCATCATGGCGTGGAGCCACCACTTGGCTATGCCTCACATGCACTATGTTAGGGTTTGATCCGGGCTATGTTGGGCTTTGGCGAGGGCGTCAAGCCCTTGAGTGGGGAAAATTATAACACCCCGATTCAGCTTAAGCATCTTGACTAGTGGTTTAGATCAAACAAAGTTGATAAGCCAGTTAGCCCATCAAGTCCGGGTCGTGACAACTTATACATCAAACTCAATGGAGGTGCTCTTATAAAAGAATTCTGGGTTCAAATAAATATCCTGCCGCATGTAATGGATGATGAAGTTGATAATCTCATCTTTCGTCAATGATTGCAAACATGTTCTTATACTTTTCTTCATTTCCATCAAAAGACTTTTGAATTATTTCCTTTTCTCTATCCATAGCCTCATAAATATATCTCACTGTAGGCTTCTTTTTATTATTTGCCAACCGAAGGACTCGAATAAGATGACCCATTACCTTTAATGTATAAACTATAAGATTCCAAAAGGACGACATTAAGATGATATCATTGACCCTCTTGCCTTTCTCTTCTTTTGCTCATTTGCTTGTAACCCATTTCTCCAAGGTAAAAATGTTTCTCATGTTGTGTTTTTGATGATACATGCTCTGTAATGTAAAGAAGGAAGCAGCAACTCGGATGACACCATATCTCATAAATTCCTTGTCGCTTATATATTCTCTCAACATATTCAAAGCCCCGATACGATTATAGAGAAATCCAATGACAAAGATCACCTTTTCTAAAGTCTTCTTGATGTCAGGAATCTTTCTAATATCCTCGAGCATTATATTAATATAATATGCCACATATAAAGTCCAATATAGGTGGTCTTTTTGTTTCAAGAAATTTACCTAAGACAGTAGAACAAAATTGATAAGACGTAGGAGTCACATGGTTCTTTCATTTAAATTGGAGGCATATAATAATAAAGATTAAAAAAATTCAAAAGATAACGCTTCCCAATTAACACATAGTTGCTTATATTATCGATTATAACTTGGACGATATTTTGTTCATCAATTTCTTCAACAAACTTGCCAAGCAACTTATATATCTTTTATCCAGATTTTATAAAAGAAGATGCATCTATTGATTTCATAAACATGGTTCCTAAAGTGCAGTTGACCATAAAATTAATTATACTTCTATATCTCATAGCGGTCCAAGCATCTAACATAATAGAGCAACCGTGCTTTTCCCATACTTCTTTGTAATCCTTCAGTAAGTCATTTGTGTAATCCGACTCTTTCTTCAGTAATATAACTCGTAACTCATAATAACTTGTAGGTTTTAATCGCCCACCATATATTCCAATAGCTTCAATCATCTCTTTAAAATTGTCCAAACAACAAGTACTAAGGGGAAGTCTAGCCTGACGGAAGAAGTGAGCAATGTGCTGAATTGTTGTTCCTCTTATATCCTTATCACAAGCATCACTTATATTTGTTTATCTTAATTTTGCTCCTGTTTGACCTTGTTGCTTCCGTGATCCTTGATACATGTATAAGTCTATCGGTCCCTTCTTACCCTTCTTAACAATCATAACTTTTTTTTTTCTATTATATGCCGTTTTCCTACGGGCGTTGATACTTTCTGAATAATATTCTTTTTCATCATCTCTAATGTGTTCAACTTCATCCTCGGGTAAAATCCCATAAGATAACAACTCTTCTTTTACATCAGGTGGACACTTCTTGCATGCTGATGCATTCTTGAAGTTCCCTACTTGATGCTGCTTTGCATGGAAAATGTCATATCTAGTAGTCTTATCACAAAAGATGTAAGTAACTGCATTACAATCTTTAAGATCCTTTAGATAATTGTATTTTGAAGCAGGATCCTTGAATTTTTTGATGAATCTTTTGAATTGCTTTGTACACTTGCCATTAATCTTGGAACCCTAATGATAGTTCTAAATAAATAGAGATTAATAGTGCTAAATAGGGACTAATAACAATTCAAAATAGTGATTAATAGTGCTAAATTAGGATTAGTAATTCTAAATAGGAATTAGTTCTAAATAGATTTACAGTTCTAAGTATTAATACCAGGTTTAGTTTATTATATAATAAGAATAGTTAACACTTATCAGTAGTTTTAATATCAGTTAACGATTAACAATCTACTATTAATAGTATTTAGTTCACTGTTAATAATAGTCGTAACAGTAAAGGGGGAGACAAGGTGTTTCCGACGGTGGAATATAGGGAATGAGAGGGCGATGATGACAGAGGAACCTTCGGATGGCGGCGGCGATGACGGAGGAACCTTCATGGGGCAGCTGTGGAGGAAGTTGTGGATGGTTGCAACAACGACAAAGAAAGTTGTGCATAGTGACAACGGTAGCAGCGACGAAGGAAGCCTCAGATGTGTCCGTTAGTGACAGAGGAAGCTGTAGTCCTGTCCTTTGGCGGTGGAAGGAGCTACATACGAAAGCAGCGATGGCGGAGGGAACTGTGCACAAAATCTACAATAGCGAGACCTTCGGACCCGTCCGTTAATGACAAAGGAAGCGTCGAACCTGTGCGTCAACAGCGGGGGCAGCGGTTGTGCACAAAGGCAATGGCAGGACCAGAGGTGAGTTGTGACGACGAAGTACATAGGATTTATGGGTTGGGGGTCATGCGGTTGGGGAGGGTGGGGGTGTTTTACTGTTATGCTTAGTTTGTTTGATTGAATCGACTAAGTGTTACAAACAAAACTGTAAACAGGGTGTTTGATGCAATGCTCATGTATGTCTATGTTTTTTGGTTTTGTTCATGCTTTGCACATGTAGAGGGCTTGCGGTAGGTTTAGCAGCCCAAGTTTGGTTGGCTTTTATGGTCGGTTCAGGCTTATAAACACAAGTTGTGTGTAGTTGTCGCACAGAGGCAAAATTGTCCAGAAACAAGCCATACGAGCAACCATTTTGGAGGCTTTCTAGCTCCGTAGAGTGGTGCGGAGTGTTAGCCAGTACAACACCGAGGAGCGACCCAGGTGGCATGACTGGATGAGCCTTTCAGGTAGTGTCTAGGGCTGGTTTGCTATCTTGTTCTACAACAGTGTCATATAGGCACTTGTGGGGACTTTGGGTCGTGGCAGACGACCTTGGAACTTTTGTTGTGCGACCGTTCAGAGTTGTGAAGTCTACGTTTGTAATTTACCTTGCATATCAAGTATTTGTTGAAATGACTGCTTGTGGATTCCGAGTTAAACGCTTTCTCTAATCTGTCTTTCTTTTTGTAGGTCCTTAATGGACCATAAGAGGTTTCGGGGAGGTTGACCCGTTGCGGACGAATATGCAAGGGTGCCACACGACTTAGGAAAAACTAGTTAAGTCCGTGACATAAGGGTTAGTTCAATTGAAGTGTGTTGGCCAGTAATTGTGCGAGGCGCTTAGGCCTTGCCTCGTCTCACTTCACCTCGCTTGAGCGCCCGGGCGTCTTTTTTGAAACACTGGTGCTCACAACCCAAAATTTCCATGATAGTTGAAACATCACCTATCTAGAAAATCAAATGACAGGACTTTTTTAAGCAAGATATTGGTGTCGGTAGATATGTGATTGGAATGGAAATCAACATAAGTTGTTTGTACTGATTCTATTGGGAAAACTTGGAGAAATTGTAACCATTGGATATAAAGTTACAAACTTACATACACAATAGAAACAAAGGAATAGAGCTGGTATTGATATATGCCTTTTCTTATTGTGTTAACAAATTTCAGTTTCAAAACAGTTGGAGCAATACATCTTGTTGGAGTTTGCAGAGCGGATATTTTTGTACATAAAAATTTAAAAGCATGTCAAAGCATTTTGATAACAATTGATAGAATGGTGTGACAAATTAGTTCTAGATAGAAGAGTCCTCAAGAAAAGCTTTAAAGAACAAAATTATGAAATGGAAAAGGAAAAAATTCAACGAGTTTTTCAGGTATTTTCACTGCTAGTGTTATTGATCCAGTTAGAAGCTTAGTTAATTATTCAATAATGTGGCTAGCAACTTAGTTATGTGACCCATTGTACATGACAGTATAAACTAATGAAGTAAACAATCTTAACCCCTGCTTACCATGTAGCCAGTGGCTTATCCTGTACTCACATCTATATCACATCCTGCATTGTTCTCCATTCTTCGTATCTATGAATCAAGCAAATTATAGAATATAAAATCTATTTACTTTTAGGACAATCAACGGAGCAAATATATGAGTCTAGAGATATAATGTGATGTATCTTAGAAGGAAGAGGTTTTTCATTGTTACTTAGAAGTCTTAAATTACATTTGAGTGTAACCAATTGTTACCACAAAATGACGTATATGATGAGAGATTTATAGAATAGTTTTTGATCAAGAAAAGGAGGTGCAACAAGTGAGTTATTACTCATTATATGGTTGCATAAAGCCATCAAGGGTTAACGTTCTTATCTAGTAGCACTCTTGTGATGTAGACACATTTAAGATAAAATTTGGTATGTGTTATTACTTATGACATCAATTCCTTTATGAGAGTAGAATAGGTTAAACTATGAATTAGTGTTATATATAAAAGTTCATAGAAAGCCATGGTTTTAGATTCAGTGCCAAGATCGAACATATAACACAATTTCAACAACATAAAAGAGAAAGCTTATACATGCAAAGTCAAAATCGATAGGCAAGAAATTTCCAAAAATAAAAAATTATGTAAATTCTATTTGTCAAATCATTGGAAGAGGAGATTGTTGTGGTTCTTGCTTACTGATTAAATGCCTCAATTAAGAGTCCAGGGCTTCATTAGAAGTGCCATGTTAAAAGCCATGTGCATTACAATATTTTTGTTTTAGTCTACAGTTTCTTCTAATCATCTAATTTAAGTGATATCGCTTGATTTATCTCATAAAGATTTTTTTTTCTTTGAAAGGGGAGACTGAACAGAAGAATTTTTTCCCACTTGTCTTCCCTTTCCTGGCACATCTGTTTTTACCCTACAGGCACCCTACCCCACTGTTGTTGTTTCCTCTCCCCTTTTCTTTTTGACATTAGGTGCTGTTCCTTTTCTACTCCATGCTAAACTGTAATGTACAAATGTCTATCTGTTTGTATATTGTCGAATTGTAAGGGTAGTATTGATTCTTATATGTTTATATTTTGTAAATTTTCAAGTGAGCCTTGCTCCAATGAGGGGTCTGCTCAGCTTGTGATTTGGTGCCTCAAGCCTTCTATAACTTTGAAATGGTGCATCCCTTAAACATAAGAGATAGAACCATTTAAGGATAATATACAGGAAATCCACTTATTCAAGGTTATTTAAATATCCTTAGATGACCCTTCAAGGTGAATGAATTCAGATCATTTGTGCTAACAGAGGTAGAGAAGACCAAAAAGATTCAATTTTAAAACAACAAATGTTCCTTATATTGTCCAGGGATGAAACCTTTAATATAGTTAGCTGTATGGAAAATCTATTTTAGCAATCCCATAATGTGGGAAGAAATGCTGTTGCATTTTTTTGTTGGCTTGAAGCCAAATGCAGAATCTGTGATCTGTTGTACTTTTTTTCCTCTGACGTTCTGTGCTGATTATGCATATCAGAAATTGAATATGTAATATTGTTAAGCCCTCAACTGGAGAAGTTGGAAAATATTCATATTTCATAAAGGCCTACCTTTTAAAAATATTAAATGAAAATGACTACTCTAATTCTCACTGCAAAAAGCCCTCTGCTCTGGATTCAGTTGTAAGTTATTTTATCTGATCTTACCTGAATTTTGATTGTATCATTTCAGGGGAAGAAATGTTTATATACAATTTTCTTCACATCAGGAACTGACAACAGCAGACCAGAACTCTCAAGGGAGGAAAGGTGATCAGGTATATAAATGGATAATTAGATTGTCATTGCCTGTGTATGGAGAGGTTTGTCATGACTTGATATTTCAAAATTCTGAATCAAGTGTGCATATTGCTCTGCCTGCCGATCACTCTAAATATACTTTTGAGTTTTGACTTCCGTCGACAGTTCTTTGAAGCTAGAATTTAGCCACTTGAAACTGCACCCTAAGATCCTGTAATTATCATGACTTTTAGGGCATCAGAAAATTATGTAACTAAAGCCAAATTCAATGATGCTAGAATTGTCATAATTGATCATTCATGTTGAGCTCAGAACCATCTTGTTGTCACTTCGTTTACTAAATTATGTTTCTCTTGTTAGATATTTATGTTGATCAAACTTTAGGTATCATTTAATGCTTAGTTGTCCTACTAAATTAATTTGGTCTGTACTAAGTTTATGTTCTATTATGTTGACTTGCTGTAGTCCAGTTGTCTTATTGCTTATGTCAGCAGCATTTATTGATGTCAGAATAGTCCTATAACAGCTTTAAGTTTTGTCTTTTCATGATGGCTGAGCAGGAAAATTAGGAAGTGGAGTTCTAATTATTTTCTAATACTATAATCTTGTGAGTCCCACATTTAGTGGTAAGGATTAGTCTAAACTATATTTAATGTAGAGCTTTAATCTGATTATAGTGAAGTTGTACACATTGTATTTCATTGAAAATGGAATATTTCTTCGCAGGGCACAAGCCCTCTTCTTGTTTTCTTCTGTTTTTTTCTCTACTCTTAATTCCCATTGTATCCCCATTCTAAATCGAGGTAGCTGCTGTATGCTCTTTAGAAAAAATCAATCCATTAGCTAATTTTATTTGGAGTTGATTGCTTTTTTGGGCTAATACCCTAATAGTCCTGTGTCAGCTTTTTACCAGAACAACATATCCAATCATGTGCTTTTGGTCCATCAAAGACACCAAGGTGGGCCATAGATCATTGTTTTTCATAACAAGGTTTTAAATACCTTGCAGACCTATGAGTACTTACTGCTATTTACCAGTCCAACTAGATACCGGTATCTGAATGTATAGCTTGCTATCATCCAGATGAACCTCATTCTTATATTATATGTTATTCAATGATTTTGGGTGTTACAGGGTGTTTAACCTGGTATCCTAGTACCTTATTAGTTCAATTGGTTACCGTAATTGTTATTAGTCCAGTATTTAAAACCTTGTTCATAGCTATGTCAACTTGATGGAACCTAATGTTCATTTATTGTTAGCTTAAGTTAATCCTGGCCAATCTATTGCATGGGCACTTGCAATTGATGGAGAAATCAATGCAAGATTACAAAAGAGATGCGGCATTGAAAAATTGCTGCTTAAATAGTTTACTGGTAATAATTTGTCTATCAAAGGTTAAAATGACACCTTGGTGAAAACTGATCTGGATCAGATCAATAACTTTGCGGTATTTGAAGGTGTTCTGACTTTAAAAGATTTGTCTATTGAAACTTAATTACATATTACAGATATCCATCTAATATGAAGATTATAATTAGCTATCAATTTTCAAAATCCATTGTGGAAAGGTGGATCTAGTGATTGAAGTTAGGCAGTCATTCACTGTGAAGGATCAAATA
Source organism: Musa itinerans (assembly GCA_001649415.1). Lineage (NCBI taxonomy): Eukaryota > Viridiplantae > Streptophyta > Magnoliopsida > Zingiberales > Musaceae > Musa > Musa itinerans. The sequence goes on from LVTN01000037.1 coordinate 714,648, forward strand.
TACACTGGAGCAAGCAATTAAAGTCTTAAGGAAAGCCTATCTGTCTCTCTTGATCAAATTGTCATCTTCACATCTCAAGGTTTTGAGATATCCAGAATATTTCGAGGTCAAGATATATACATTAGAAGTTTGATGCAGGCTGGGTCAGCGTGTTGAGTCAAATTAGGTCAAAATTGAGTTACATGAATGTTTAGGTCGAATGGTGTTTCAAGATAGGTTGCTCTTTTCAATTTTCTGGAACTTTATTGGGCTTATGTGATTCTTTTTACATTTAATAACTCAAATGTGATATACTTTTGAGTCTTTTTGGCCTTTGAATTGCAGCCTAATTAAAGGGAAGCTAATTCACTACCGTCTGAACTAACTAGGACAATTATATTCAGAAGGAGTGACTGGTTCTTTGCTGTATTTTGTATCATTGTGTTGCCTAACCTCTATACAAAGTGTTTCGAGGACCGTTCATGGTGAGGGATAGTGATCGAAGATTAATTGCATGAAGGGTTACGAAACTTATATGAACTTGTGCATGGAGTAAATGTAACTTACTAAAATAATTTGTCCTTTTCACTTTCTGCATCTTAATTACATGTTACTTAGACCTCTATTCATGGTACTATAACCAACTGTATTTTTATTTTTTTTTCTCTCGTTAGACTATGCATTTTTTCTGCCTATTTCCCTTCTTTTCTCTCTTTCCACTGTCTTTGATGGCTTGCTGTTGGGCGCTCAGGATTCACAACCCAATCGAATCCTCTTAGTTACAATTCATCACATGCTCTATCCTATCACAGTGGAAGTGCTGCAACAAGTGTTTTCTCCTCATGGATTTGTGGAGAAAATTGTCACATTCCAAAAGTCAGCTGGTCAGCTTTTTTAACTCTGAATTTGTCTTTCAGATTCTAATAATTGATTCTCATTGTTTTGAGTTTTTAGAAATCCTTTTCTTCTCTTTGAATTGTCATCTGATTTCATTTTCAGGATAATTATTGTCTTTTTATTGTAGAACTTGCATGATTGAACTAGTCACAATTTCTTGTCACATAAAGAATGCTTCGATAAATTTAAATAACATACCAGTTTCTTGTTTTGTAGGTTTTCAGGCCCTTATCCAGTATCAGTCACATCAGAGTGCCTTGCAAGCAAGAAGTTCTCTGCAAGTATGTAACTTGTATTCACTTACGTTTTCTGATGTTTAGTCTTTGTATATGCTGATTTTGCTATTGTTTTGTTGACTCTCTAGGGACGCAATATTTATGATGGCTGCTGCCAGCTAGATATCCAATTCTCGAAGTAAGCTTCTGGCACAATGTTGTATTGATTTGGTTTTTTTCCTGTCTTTTATATTTAATGTCTTACATGTTCATTTTTTCTGTTAAAATCCAGTCTTAATGAGTTGCAAGTGAATTACAACAATGAGAGGTCTAGGTATGTTATCGCACCTTCTATTGTATCTGTTGCTGACAAAAGTGTTGTGTTATTTCACTTAGTTGATTCCAAGTTGCACCTAACGGAAAATAGCTCGGTGAGCTAGCCAACTGAATGAAAAAATTCAGTAACAGCTGATTTGTTGGCTGTCTAAACTAATATTAATCATTTGTTTTAGTGTATGAGTGGATACAAGCAAATTATGTATAACGTTCTAATGAGTGTTGAGACAGAGGTAGGAACAGATGACTAAGTTGAAAGGGTAATCGGCTATGTAGATAACTTTGTTTAGAAAGGATTTCAACAGGCAACATTCCAGTATGATTATGCTTTGCCCAACATCATTTTTAAGAGTCCTTATGTACCAGTCAGCTTGAATCTTGACCCAGTGAAACATGAATGTTGAAAAGGCTAATATTTTTCTTGATTAGTTTGTAATATACAGCTATAGGTATACAGCGTAAACAGTATCAGAAACAGTGACACTTTTGTACGAAATTTGTTATTCATCTTTCCAGCTCTTATCCTGGTTTCTCAGGACAAGGTTTATTCTTATTTGGAAACAATGGACACAATTCCCCCTCCTGGCCATTTCATCTGTTTCTTTACTTTTCAAGGCACATTTTTCATATAAAAGAATATCTGGAGAATGTTCGGAACTCCAGTCCATGAAAGTGTCACCTTGTTGCCTAAAGATCAAGTCATCCTTAAATATTGGGCATGCCAGATTCAGTGACATGGGTTAGGTGATCAAGACTTAAACTAATTTTGAAGAACCATAATTTGTCTCCTATGAAGCTTTAGTTGTGTCTTATCATCCTGTTCCCACTTTAAGTCTTTCTTGTGCAATGTGCACTTTGTAACTGGAGATGGGCAACTGTACCGTGAAAGTAGCCTACATCTTGATCCCATGACTCCAGACTAACCTATTGGCATTAGAGATTATACAAGCTGAGATTGGTAATTACTGCCCAAACTGACACTACCTTTTTTTGAATATTTTTTTCTGAGAGTTATCCATTGCTTGTGTTTCAGAGATTTTACAAATCCATCTTTGCCCACCGAACAGAGAGGTAAATCTTCACAAGTGAGTTGCCTTCCTCCTTGGCTTGCTTTGTATTTATCCATGTGAAATGTTTGTAATAACAGGGCAATGTCCACTTCCAAAGAATGATTTCCTGATATCATTGTTTCTTTTCTTTGCCTACCTTATGTGCAACAGCATAGTTATGGTGATGCTGGAAGTCTCTATGCACTTCAAGCATCTGGTGCCAGAGGTCCATCTTACTCTATGACTCTCTCTTAGCTCCACAAATTACCATCTGTTTGCTGATCAACTCTTTTTTTCTTTTCATTTGTTTCAGTTGCATTTGCTCAGGTGAGTGCTATGGTGTTTTGCCCATAAAGGTTTTTTGTCCAATTTAATTTTGTCAACATTTTCATTCATATTTGAATGATCTCGTAATTGCTATCACAGTTTGATGGAATTATATTTGTGTGTTAATACTTACACTCACTCTAATACTTTATTTGATTAGATGGGCAATGCTGCAGCAATTGCAGCTGCATTTAGCGGTGGTCTGCCTCCTGGAGTAACCGGTACCAATGATAGGTGCACACTGTTAGCAACTAACTTGAATCCTGATGTAAGTTCTGCCCTCCTTGCTCGATGTTTCCTCCTAAAATGAATCATATGTAACCCGTTAGTGCTACTTTCACTGCAGAAAATTGATGAAGATAAGCTTTTTAATTTGTTCTCCATATATGGGAATATTGTAAGAATAAAACTGCTGCGCAATAAACCGGATCATGCACTTGTTCAGATGGGGGATGGCTTTCAGGCAGAATTGGCTGTACACTTCTTGAAGGTTTGCTTGTCTTTTTTTGCTTAGCTCTTATTGTGTTGCATCATTTTCTTCATGTTGATGCTTTTAAATGTACATTGAATTACTTGCAATGCAAATATTTTATGAGGCTCTCCAGACACACGCATACACATAAATATTTTCTGAGACAATGAATATGACTTGTGACGCCTTTCCAAATGTGTAGATGGAAACATCACTATATATGGTTAAGATTTCTTTAAAATGTTATTCTGCATAAGAGTCCTGGCAGATCAAACTTCCACAGTTTTGGCTGAATGCTTTCATTATATTTATTATTGTTTTCTCTTAAACATGGCAGATTAAAATTCTCATGCATCTGATTTATGTTCTTAAGAGGCCCCCTTCTTTATATTTTATTAAGTATAGCATTATTTTGGATGATTTCTGACTTTGATTGTCAGTATGTTTGGTCTCGGTTGAGTATGTTGCATCACGTAGTGCTCAAACCCCTGCTTAAGTAGCTAGACGCAAATTCCTTGGTTCTTTTGCTGATTCTTACAATGTCCTTAATAAGAATGTTTTTATCCATTTTGCTCCTGCTGTATATGCTTCCATCAACAAAATTATGGTTTGGTTATTCCGTAGAATATTCTATTGTCGACCTGTTCATATGTTCATATTACCTGGAAAGTGCTGTTGACAATTTTGCTTTGGATGAGTTACCACTCTTGGACACACTTGCTATAAATTCTGATAATTCTAAATGCAGGGAGCATTGTTGTTCGGGAAGAGGTTGGAGTTAAATTTCTCCAAATATCCGAACATAACTCCAGCAGCTGACACCCATGAATATGCTGGGTCCAGTCTCAACCGCTTCAACAACAATGCAGTTAAAAACTACAAGTATTGTTGTTCCCCGACAAAGATGATTCATTTGTCATCTCTTCCACAAGACCTCACGGAGGAGGATATTGTGACCCATCTGGAGGAGCATGGCACGATTGTGAATGTAAAGCTTTTCGAGGTGAATGGAAAGAAGCAGGCTCTCGTCCTGTTTGAGGACGAGGAACAGGCCACCGAGGCTCTCGTGTGCAAGCATGCAAACACCATCCACCGGTCAGTCATCCGTATTTCCTTCTCCCAGCTACAGAGTATTTAAGAGACTTTGTTCCATCTTTGTGGCGTTGCTTCCATCATTTTTCCTGTATGTGACATTGCCAAATATTGATGTCCCATAATGGCTTCAGCACACATTTTAGATCTGTATCTTTAATCCGAAGGATTATTTAATCTGAGAGTTTTTTTTGGAGTTCCAGTAGTTTGGCAAGTTCATGTACTAGAGTTTATCTACGAAGCTATAACATTTAATATGATTGGATTCTAATGCATTCTGCCAAGTTGCTGCTTTAGAAAGTTGATATTCCCTTCAGTGTTTTCTACGCGGTTTAATCGAGTTCTGGTTCAACTTTAGTCTAAGACGAGCCTTAATTCTTTGATCGTACTGAGCTCCGATAATTATTGAGCTGTCATTGTTTGCTACAGTGGGCTAATTATTGTAGTGTTGTTCCTCTCCTGCCCTTAAGCGGGGATCAGCTTGATCGTACAACTCAATATTTTTTAGCTCGCGATCTGGGCTGTAGTAGGATCGTGTGATTGTGCCATATTGATCAGGCTTTTCGAGTTGGCAAGTCGGGTCAACGTAACAAGTGTTTAATATAAAGGGGGCGGGTTTGGCTTGACTTACGAGTTGATTCGGTAAGATCGATAGACTCGGGTGAGTCAACTCGAGTTTACTATGTCAACTCAGTTTACTTTGTAGAAAAGGAAAGGAACAAAAATGCACCACCGAGATCAACCGACATGTGACTTGGAGTCGGGCTAATTATAGATTATACCTTATAGTTAGTTACCCATAGTATTTCGATTCCTACGCATTAAAAAGTTATATGGGTATTCGAAACATCTAAGTCCATTTCATCGCTCGACAACTGTATCGATATCGACACAGATGCAGAGCGGCAAAAGGATCGCTCAGTAAAAGGTGGTGTTGAAATTGATGCGACAGCGAGGGGAGCGACAAGAGTTTGACGATGAATTGAGGTTGGGATCCGCCTAACGAGTCAACGGTAAGGCGGCCATCATCTTCTTCATTGTAGACGTGACAACGACCTCCACCATCTTCTTCATTATAGACGTGACGATGATCTCCACCATCTACGTTGACACCAACACAGTTGTCGCCGAGAAGACGTGCAGGTACTGTTTGACCTCTCATCTCCTCTGAAGCCGTCTCTTTCTATCATCTCTTTTTTTTATTCCTTAGTATTTCGATTCCTACACGTTAAAAAGTTATATTGGTATTCGAAACATCTAAGTCCATTTCGTCGCTGTATCAATGTCAATACAGATGCAGAGCGGCAAAAGGATCGCTTAGTAAAAGGTGGTGTTGAAATTGATGCGACAGCAAAGGGAGCGACAAGAGTTTGACGATGAGTTGAGGTTGGGATCCGCCTAACAAGTCAACAGTAAGGCGGCCATCATCTTTTTCATTGTAGACGTGATAACGACCTCTACCATCTTCTTCATTGTAGACGTGACGATGACCTCCACCATCTACGTTGACACCAACACAGTTGTCGCCGAGAAGACGTGCAGGTACTGTTTGACCTCTCATCTCCTCTGAAGCCGTCTCTTTCTATCATCTCTTTTTTTTATTCTCCCATTCATTTGTTTTGCTCTCCTCCCATCTCCACTTCTTCTTCCGTCGCCTCTCATTTCTTTTTCCCCTCTTCTTTTCTCCTTTCCTCCCCTACCTGTTGCCTTCATTTTCTTTCTCCTTTTCTCACCTTGAGTCAAGTCCTCGTCAAAGCCCTTTGGGTACTCTGCTCTGTTTAAGTCCTCGTCGAAGCCCTTGAGTACTCCTCTGTTTTGGAATACGTATCATCCCTCTTCTTCTCATTTTATTGTCTCCTCTTTCCTCTCTTATCCATTCTTCTCTCTCTCTCTCTCTCTCTCTCTCTCTCTCCTTTCCATCAATTTTGATAATTCAAATTTAAAACATGAAATTCAAGAGAAAAATGATGATGAGACAACTACTAATTACTACTTATTACTCCTGTAATTAATTATCTTTAGCATTTTGATATATATATTTTAAAAAATTACATTGATAATTCTATAATTATGAAAATAATATTTACCCTTAGAAACACCAATGACCATCCCATACCTTAACTGAAAAGGAATACACCGATGTATGGGAAACAGCTCGCCGTTCCTCACAGATGACCTTTCAAAGCGCACGGCATCTTCACCCAGAAGAACTGATACATTTTCTCGACTTGATACGACCTGTGACATGCATTATAATCATGTCAAAGACAACAACTGATACATTTTCCAGCGACCAAAAATGCATAACATATGATCTCAATCATTGACATGACAGATTTTTTTTTTTTTGAAAAAATGAAAACAATAAGAGTTTTATAACAATATGAAACATTATTAAAAACCATACAGACACCATTCCTAGAGTTCTCATAACAATTTAAACAACTGCACAATATCAAATAACTAGCAAGACTAAGTTAACTCTTAAAAAGTATACGAAAATTAGGTAACAGTAATAATAAGAGACTTCCCCAAGGTCGAAGAGCTCTCTTGTTGAGTTACCCAGTGTCATGAAATTTTTTTTCCAGCAGTCCTTTTCTGATTTATAAGCTAGCACGGAGTTACCATTCAGGACTGGAATCGTTCAGCACCTTCTCGGTCACAAAACGAGAAGAGTTAGTGTGGTCACTGCAGCAGCCCACTTTTCTTTCCAAACCCAATTGCTAGAACATAGAGAATCACACAGCCAACAATGGTGCCCCAGGTGGTCTCCCAGAATTTGTGATATGGAGCATTATAGAGATCGATGCCAATGTTCATACCAAATAGACCTACAAGCACGACACCAGCAGTAGTCACCACCGTTGCAGTGCTCAGCATGACCCCCATCTGCAGCAGTTGATTCTGTTTCTCATCCAGCATAATGTTTATATAGTCTTCAGTGTCATCCACATACTCCCTCAACTTTGCAGAGGTGGCAAATAAATAATCTGGTGAGTTAGCGGTGCAGGAAAAAAAAAAAAGAAGAAAGAAAAGAATAGTAATACGGTAAGAAGATATTTCCACAAGTAATAAGCTGGAGCATGTTCATGATCATCTAGTTTATCAAGCATAGTTCAGCATTTCATCAAGACAAGCATGCTCCAAAGACTGACAAATGAGCCTAAAATGCCTATTTGGCTAAGTTTTGAGTTTATGCTCTCAACATCCCAAACATCTGTTGAACAGCCACAAGGATGATCTTAATATCATGAAGACAAACCCAAATAGAAATTCCTAGAAACTGTCTGATTATGGATTATATTTGTTCATTCGAAGTAATGTTCAGTTTGGTTCATTTGCATAATAACTCGTGCACCATTAGTTTATCCAGTGGTGACAGTTCATGAGTCCATTATACTCACAATTATAATTCAAGATTCATCACGGTTACCAATATCAAAGATTTTATACATGTGTGTGTGTTCATGATCTTGTTGGTGATTACAATGGGAAGGGAAAAAACATACATGATATAGCTTGTTAAGAGTGCCATCAATCTGCACAAAGTAAGCCTCCAAAAGCATCTCCAGCTCCTCAATGTTAGGCTTTACGGCTCCAAAACTTTCACAGCAGGTCTCTGTCTCAACTCTGAACTCATCATCCCTGAACATGCATATGAAATTTCATGCAAAGAACTTAGTAAGATTAAACATGAAGTTTCATGGCGTGTTAAACCCAATATATAAGACATTATGAAAGAATAGAGGTCTTATGCAAATGCTCTAATGAATAACCAAGTAAACTACAGAAATAGCTAACAGTTAGTTTTAGCTTTTGGCCCTTGATTATGCTATCCATCATTGATTAGAGCAGCCATTCAAGCTCACATTAAAAGCTGAAATATGTTATCATAACAAGACTGCAATTATCAAGCTCAAGTTGATATGTTGTTGTGTGGCCATTCAATCTAAATACAAGAAAGAACATACATCAATATCTAGAAAGCACTAAGCACTACTCAATTCACATTTGTGTGAGGTTTTACTGCAAAATATGCCCAGTGGGGCTGAACTTGACCACAACTTTTCCAGCATGTGAAAAGGCTATCACAATGCTAAGACACTTCATAGTTCCAGGGCTAGGGATGTGCATTGTCTGGTTCAGCTTGTTCTATGTGTATATCCAAAGTCCAAACCATTGATGAAAAGTTCAACAGAACAAATTGTTTCACCATATAAACCAATTTGAATGAAATCAGTGTTCACAATCTGGTTTCTAATACAATTTGGACCAAATACATTTTGACTAAACTCTCAGTGCTTTCGACCAAAGCCCTACACAAAGGCCAAATTATAACTATTTATCAATGCAAAAAATAAATGTAATATATGCAACATGGCATATGCTTCATTTCGGTTTAAAAAATACATAAAAATGAACTGAATCAAAAACAGTATTTCTCAATTTTTTCAGTTTAAAAGCTGAACAACTTTATCTTTTTTTGGTCTTCTCTCTCTCTCTCTCTCTCTCTCTCTCTCTCTCTCTCCTCCCACACCTTCTCGTCCTTGTCTGTGCAATTACCACCTCCTCATCTGTGTTGCCTTCTCATACTATCATGTGTCATTGCCCAACCTGTTTAGAGTGTCAATATGTCATCTGATACCAATACTGCACTGGTCCAATCACCAACCAGCATTGGTACCAGACCAAGATTTAAAACAACATAAATAATACTCTTTTTCTTTCATTTTACACCACAATGAATCCATACTATAAAATTGAAAAAAGGTGAGAAACTCAAGAATCTTAAGCAACAAACATCCTTGACCATAATCGAGGATCCTGATTAAAACTCTTATCAATGTTGACATTAAAACTCTCTCACCCTTTTGTGGTTCTATATAAATCACAGCCAGCTCTTATAGATAATCAGGTCCTGTGAAATAGCACAACAATGTACCTTATCATCTAAATTCCCATATCTCAGCAATGTCTTAAATCTCAGTTAAGGATTCAACATCTTGTGATCTTTTCTATTTATAGGACCTCATTGTGATGCAACCAGCAGTTGTTGCTTGTTAGAGCTCATTGTTACAGCAAGTGGCATCAATAAGACCAACCAATTATATAAAGCTTCTACACATGTCAAAATATAATCATGATATTATAACCAATGTGGTAATCAGAAGTCATTGTGGTGATCAGAAGCCATGGAAGCAGGATAATTAAAAGCCTAGTCTAAATGCTTCAGAAGTTACCATTCCTCCAAGTAAACTATTTGTATGTGATTCACAAGTTCCATTTGAAAAATAAAATGCTGTGAAAGCTTACACAAGATTTGAAGCATAACTAATGCGACTAGGATGACCCTTAATTTACTAATATGCATTACACCACGCATCAGAAACCATACAGCTACTTTGATGTATGCAACAATGCAGAAGAAAACAAGGGCAATGATACACCATTCATCAGAAACTACACAGCTACTTTAAAGTGTATAATTGTGCAGAAGGAAAAAGGGTGCCATGTTATCAACTTCTATCGAAGTTATCTGATTATTGTGCACGTAGAAGGCAAAAAGCAATGAAATATAGTTGATTCTCTTTCTCACTATTTATTAAACCAACAATAGCTTACCCATCATCCGCCTGCTCAGATGCATCATTATCCAAGTTAATTCTAGATGAAGATTCACCAACTCGCTGACTAGCAAGGTTATCTGTTAGGTACATCTCAGCCATGTCCATGTCATCATCCAGTAAATGTTCAAGTTCATCCCTCACCTGTGATCATGTAGTGACACTGAGGACAACACTACCAGAATTCGAATGCAATAAGGAATAATCATAGATTCAGAAGAATAAACTCTAAAAGTGGGCTTTGTTATCCACAAAGTTATACCATAAGCCACCAAAAAGATATCTCCCAAAGGAAGCTGCATGAATGATGGGTGAAATAATCTCGAAATCTAACTTCTCATTCTTTAGGTGTCTGGGTGTACAAAGTACAGCTCTCTTTGGCCAAAATATAAACTGTAGCTTTTACTAAATAATAGCAAACACAAGTGCTGTCTAGGGGACCAAGTGAGCTACACCATAACATGACATGCTATGCACATAGTCAACTTAATTGGATTTGAATCTAAACATGTCAAACATGAATCCTTCACCAAAAAAAAAAAAAAATTAGAGAAGAAGAATTTTAATTATGGTAATTTTTTATGCTAGATTGTGTCAGTAAATCAAAGAAAGCTATCCCAAGATTTTGAGTAACTGCTCCTTCACACTCTTCTACTGGGAAAAAGAGAGATGCCTCCCCGATACACTTGTGAAGGAAATAAATTTCTTGTCATGCACAGGACAACAATGATGGATGGCCTATGTCAAATCTGGCAATCTTCAGAGATGGCTGATACAAACTGGAAGAGTAACAGAGTAGCTTTAATAAATGTACATACGCCAATATACATTTCAGCTTTGAGTAATCAGGTCTTTACCCTCTGGACGCGCCCAGATATTGCCACCAAGCGAGACTTGATTTGTCTTACACGCTCAAGGTTAAGTGTGCTAATTTTTGAAGTCAATTCATCCAAAGCTGGATATGCCTCTTGTTCTAGGGCAAGTGTCTGAACATAAAAAATAAAAGAAAAGATAAGAAAAAGAAAAAATGCATCTCATCAGCAGTAAAAGCAAATTTGTGAACATGAACATACAAGGTAGTTTACATCACTTTTTACACTGGACTCCCTATCAATGGCAGAAAATGCTTTCCTCTCATAAAGTTTGCTAGTAGAAGTATCTGAATCACTTTAACTATAGGCATTAAATATTGTGTGCGTATGGTCTATTATCCTAGAGAATAAACTGATATGCGATACATGAACAAAAAGGTCCTTATATGTGATTTGCTCAAATAAAAGGGAAAGATATACCCTTAAATTTGACAAAATGTGTCCAAAAGAAAAGAAAAACAAATTTTAAGAAAAGTGGAATGATGCATGAAAAGCCCAAAGATTATAACAGAATTAAAATCAATATTTGGTGAATTTTTTTTAAAATGGATATGAGAGAAATGGCTCAAGCATAAAAAAAGAGCCAAACATCATAAATAGCATTATAAAAAAAGTGGATAGGTAGCAAATAGTTCCAAAGTAAAATGAGCTAGATGCCCCAACTATTTGGGATCAACTGCATGGATCTTCTTCCACCATCGAGCTATGTACAAGATTAAGTTTCTAGTTAAATCAAAATCACCTAAATAATATTTTTATTGTTTCTAGTAAAATCTTCTTAGATCTCCTTCACTTCTCTTCACACTACTAAAACTAATCAAATAAACTCATCTAAGAACAACATCTTAAGTTTCCTTTTTAATTTGTTTAAACTTTAAACCATCTTGGATGATTCTCCCTCATTTTATCCTTAGATGACATGATATAAATTTTAATCGAAAGTTCCAAGCACTTCAATGCAGAAAACCCACCTCGGACTCAAGGCACCTGCAAGCAGACTCGAGACAGACTTCAAGAACTCTGAACTCAAAAGGTGCCACCTTGGTACTCCCATCATTGGTGACATCTAATTCAGGACTTGGGGTGCCTTCTGGCACATCACCAGATAAGGAACCATGCTCTTTAGATACTCCAGATCCATGTCTCATTGCCTGACCAGGAAAGGAAGGCCAGCATGATGTAGACTTTCCCATAACCTCGCCATCTAAATCGCCAGTGTCTTGAGCCTTTAGGAATAACAACAATCTAAGTCAGATTTATGTTTTAACATAGACATCAATCAAATATAGTCAAAATCAAAGAGTTAGATGTAGCAAAAGGTACTTATAATTTAACAGTCAGCAAGCATCAGAAACATATAACTTTTCCAAGTTTATGCACTACATGAACTAAAGCAGTTGATTAAAAACTGGATCCAATAGTTCAATGAGAAATCTCAACGATCACAGTGGCGAACTGTAATTACATAAAACAGGAATCTCGCTGTTATAATTACTGCTAAAAGGAACGAAATCTTCCCGCGAGAGTAGTAACAAAAAAGCAAACAGGAACAACAGAATGGTATTGAAAGAAGGGAAGAACGCAATCACCTCCTGCTGAGGGGCGCCGTAGGAACTGGAGACCCGGGATTGAAGGTCCTGGACGAAAGGGGCGACCAAGGGATCACTTGAGTTGGGGATGAGCACCTCGGTGGCGGTGATGACGGCCTTGATGTGCTCCAGGTTGATGACGATGGCCCGCTCTCGTCCGAGTATCGTAGACGGGTAGGAGAAAAAAGGATCGAGGACCCGTAGGTCGCGGGCGGGGAGCCCCGTACGCCGCATGATGGAGTGCTTCCCCACCTCCTCGTGGTACGACCGTCCGGAGTCCGACACAACCAGCCACGCCCGGTTGACGGTACCCTTCCGTCTCCCCGCCGCGGCCGGGGCCGCCCGGTGGTGGACGTCGTCGTCCGGTGACCTCACCATCGATCGAGGTAAAAGGACCTAAAGAAGAAGAAAAAGAGAGCGCCCGATCATCTTATAACTTCTCCGCCACAGGGATGGACTCGAAGCCGCACGTCGACGGCGGAATCACTTAACCGCCTCGCCGTAAAGGGCCCACTAAAATTCGAGGGCCCACTAAAATTCCTCAAACCATCAAGGACTTAGGCCCAAAGGCATCCAATAAAGCGGGCGGACATTTTAGGGCTTAAGAGGATGACTTCTTCGTCGAAGCAGAGTGAGTTCGGCTTACACTAGGAACTAATTACCATCGTCATGGTGCCAAACTGCACTACGCGTCTCAAATCAAATAGCAAATTCGAAGAGTTTCCATTCACAACGTAGAATTTGCAACATGGGATTCACGCAAGTAGGCAGAAGATTGATGCACTTATTAAAAGAAGAAAATTAGAGGAAAGTTCTCATGACAATTGGGCAGTTATGAAGGAGTTCTCATAACAAAGTTATCTGATCAAAAGGAATCTCAAAATGAATCAATCATGATGGATTCAATTAACAGAAGATTATCTTATCGGCACTTTTTTACTTTCCACACAACAAAATATCTTTTTCAACTAGATGGCGAATCCTTGGCATGCAACCCATAGTGTTCAACAGAATTTTGTTTGATTCTCTGTAAAATTCAATCCTCAATTCAGATGATGTCCCCACTCATGCAAGAAAATAAACTTACACAACAAATTTATATACGAAGGAAAGAAGCTATTCCCGTTCAAATTCAAGTGTCCTCGTGAATGGTATCCGGTTAAGCCACATGAATGTCTCTTTGATCAAAGCTTTACCAAAATGTACAGAATACTTTTTGTGCAAAAAAACATTAGAGTATTCTTGATATAAAAATATTTACAACAATTCATTGCAGTTGTAAAGAGAATAAATGACCGCAAAAGTACGGTTGATGATCTCGAATCAAACATCGTGGCAATTATTATGGGGATATCTACTTCCTCCGTGGTTGAATCCTTCGAGACTGGAGGAAAAAAATTCAACAAAATCAGTCATAAAATAATACATTAATATAAAAAGAACTAAAAAAACCAGTTAGATCATGGAGTGTAGTAGCTTACATTACTCGTGTTTCCGTTCATTAAATCTGACAAAGAGTTCTTTGAAGCATTTCTTGGTAGCATTCTCTTGTTTCCTTTGCCAGCACCTGTAGAAAAATAATCTTAAGCAATTGCTTTTTAGATAATGCACATTTTCTGTCGTTTATCTTCTGTTACCCAATATAAACAAAAAGAATTCCTAGGCACAAGTTTAAACAATATTTTTCTCCAGATGGAATATTTTATCTAGGAGGTGTAGATCAAACCTTTAAATAGCAAAAGGAGCTTTAGCTTTTAACCCTGTAGCTCCTAAATTGTAAAAACTTGCTATGGTACCCCAGAAAATTTTCAAAGAAACACAGTAACCACTCATAACAAGAAGACTACTTTTGAAATTTTGTAATTCCTTAAAATGGATCCACAATAACTAGCTCTTTCTCCTTCCTAGAACACATTATTAGCTTAAAACTTTGTGCTTCTTTGTAATCTATCAGTAGCACGTTTCAACATTCATTAAGGTACACAAAAACCATTTAGAAAGGAGAAAAGAACATGATCATCTTATCTAATTCCAGAATATCAATCTCAGTCGCTAAAAACTGCACCTTGTAGTTAGAAGTTTTTAAAACATACACCTTCAATATATGGATATTTTTATTAAAGTTGCTGAGCAGCAAGCAAAATTCTAACACCACTCTCTCATCTCTTTACTTTATTGAGTATAACCCATCTTTTACAGTCTTGAGCTGAATATGTGTGATCCTTCAACAAAGGAGTAAGCGATGAAGCAAACACATTGATTTCTGGGTACAGTCAGTTCTCAATGCCAGATTTCACTAGTGATAACCAGAGAATTGATCCATGGGAATACATAGACACCAACAAGATAAAAAAAAAAGATAAGCATGCAAATTATTAAAATGGCATTACCAACAGATGACAAGTTCGTGCTTGCACACAAATTTTCTGTTCTTTCATCTGAAGTAGCGGGATTTGTTTTATCACTGTCATCTCCGGCAGTAGGAATCACTTCCTCAGGACTACAGCTAGAAGAATCTAACCTAAACAAATTAGATTAAAAAAATTAGAAGTATTCTAATTAAAAAATCAGAACAGAAAGTACAAGGTTACGAATAGATCCTTCTCACCATAAAATAGAAGTATCTGCATGGGGTGATTTTGCAGATTCAAAATCAGACAGCATTCTTTGGCAACCTTTTCCTAAAGAATGAACTATGATCTACCAAACCATACTTCTATGTAGATAACAAAGAAGTATATATGGTAAGAAACTATTGAAGATGACATGGAAGTTTATGCAGAAACCTTTATATCCACATTTGGTAATGTTAAATACAGCTCATTTCTAGAAAGAAATGCCAACCAGCATAACTCCACTATCCCACCCATCCACACCAAGCAACTTGGGCTCATTAGCACAAGCTATTATGATAACAAAGCAAATTAACAGTATTGAAGTGGATAAGGTTAACTTCTCCGTTTGATGAGTAAGACATGTCTGTTAACCAAGTTTTATATGCTCATACTCAAACCAACATCACTCTTGTTTCTCAATTCTATACACAAGATTGAGGGTGTATGCCTTAGGCACTCATTCTATTTGAACTCGTGACCATGGGTTAATAAATTATGCTTTGCAGCATCAAACCTATTTGTGTCGAGGTTAAGATTAGCGGGGTCCAAACACCAAAACCTCCCATTTCTTTCAAAGTATCAGCTAGACTCAACTGAGTCTGACCAAAACTAACCATGACTACTGAAATCAACTAGAACCTAAATGAATCCTTATGATTCCAACTTCAACTTGAATATAGCTGAGACAGTCCTACGTAAACCAACCAGTTCCAAGTGATTGCAGCAAGTCCAAATGTTTTTGACCAACACTGATAGACTTCAGCCAAGTGCTAGTCACATCTAATTGATCCTGGTTGGTTTGGCAATTTTAACTGACCATGGCTATATTATAGCCAATTTATGGTTTTCCCTTCAGGCTTATAGGTAACTAAAATTTCAAACAAGACAAGACAGTTGAAATTTCAGTGACCAATCATTAAATCACAATATTTTAAGGTCCAAAAGTCAAATCCCCCTATTTTGTAGCTTTATATGAACTATCTTCCAGTACATCGCATTCTATGACATTAGAACTTTTGTATATTACATAAAATTTGATCCCCTATCTGTCACATTTTTTTTTCCTTCCTACTATGTTCTCTAGTTATAAATAATGAAGACTAATAATGAAATATAATAATTTAATTAAAAGATGAAAAAGGATGTGTTTCTCACTCACCCTTCTTCAGGTTGAATGTTGCATCTACCCTGCAGCAAGCCGGTTATTTGAATTTAGCAAGCAACTATAATTCTGCAAAGAGAGAGGTATAAGGTAAATGATCCCACACAAACCTTATCCAGCAAAGGCATTTCACTGATGGCTTCCCAAGTCTTATCTTCTGAGTCCAAAAGCTCTACATCACCATTATCATTGGCAACCTTGTGAGTTCAATGTAAGTTTCATCAAGTCAGTATAGAACTATGTTTATGTAATCCATCCAAAGAAATTTATGCAAATTAAGAAAGATCTATCAACAGATCAGAGTTCAAGAAAAACATAATTTTAATAACTAAATCTGGACAAGAACCTTTCACTGTACACTAAGCACAATCATTCATGTGTTTTCTTAATTGTATGTACCTAGTGTTACAACAAAGCATGATGCCAACCATGTGACATGACTTAGGAGGGTAGACCAGACTGGTTTCAATTATAAAGATGAAAAAACCAAATGTTTTGGTTAAGTATTGGTTAGGCATTCTAAAAAAACCAGAAAATGAACCAAACTAAATGCACGGTTCAATCAGTTTGAACAGTCTTGAGATGAAACTGTCAGTATCATTCTAACTGAGATCATACAAATACAACAATCGAGAAGACAGCATTTGATCAGTGATGGAAGTGTAGATCTGAAGGAGTTAACATTTGAACATAAAATGTATTTCAAGGATTTTTTACTAATATTTAGTTTATCTAAGAATTTTGACTAATATTTGTTTTCTTATTTATCTAAACTCTAAAAGAATTGTATCATCATAATTCATTATGATGTCACTAGCCTTTCTTATTATCCAAAAGCAGCAGTAAAATAAAGGAGTCCCCATCTCTCTCTCTCTATCTTAAAGAATCACACAGAACACATAGGAGTTGTCTACAGTTCAGCAAAGCACCAGACATGCATCTATCACCAACTAGATCTATCAAGAGTATCACAATCTCAAAATGGACCTCTATCCTTGAAGACAATAAATAATAAAAGCAACCAGATGACTCCCCCTCTTTCAAGAGGTCTACGCCGTTCTCTTTGGTGGGAATACATTGTTGACAGCTATAGTGAGGTCTGTCAAATTCTCTTGTATTTCTTCTTTTCTGAAGATTTGCCTTTTTGGTGGGAATGAGCAACTGAAGGAAGGCTAGGCTTGTATGATGCCAGATCAGCAAAAAGCCAATCACAGTAGTAATTACATGGACAAACCACTATATAAATTCTCCATGTTCTGCCCATGGTTTGCTGTACTTACATGGCCAACCAAGCATTGCGGTCCCTCGTAAGACCAATACGTACCTATCCATAGCGGTGTACCATGTGTTGATACACTGGCACATATATATAAACTGAAGAAGGGCTGAAAACCAGCAGAAGCAAAAAAAATATATATTTTTAGGGATTTTTTATCCTAATTTATTGGTATAAAAATTAAATTTAAATAAGAATTACCTATAATGTAGTGGTAGGTTAAATTTCAATAAGAATGAACTATAATGATAAATTTAAATTTATCATGCAATAAAAAGCCTTAAATTGGCTAATACATGCTAGAATGACCTATAAAATCATGTCAAAAGTAAAAAAATCATGGTGCAATGTGCTTAAATTCCTCAATTACCACCAATTAGGCCTTAATCACACTTAATCAACCTAAACATAAATTAATAAGCCTCCAGTTGCCCATTAAATAAATAAAATGGCAAAAAAACATCCTTTTAAAATTTAATTTTATCTAGATTGGCTGTTTAAACATATAGTTGAAACCCCTATTCTGCAACTAGTTCAAGTCATAATCCTTAATGATGTGTTTATGTTGATGGCTTGCAATCTGGATATGGTATATGTCCATTACTACAATTTAGAGTATAGTTCCATGATTCTGCATGTTTAAAACAGTTAGTCCACCCAGTCACTAGGCTTGTTTTCTAAAATCTCACTGCTGGAAAAGAAATTTAATAAGGATTGGTGGTGGTGGTGTTAAATGGATTGAGTCAAGAAACCAACCTCTCTTGATGGATGAGTTAAGCAGTCCAATATAAAAAAACTTAATTTTGAGAAGAATGAAACTGAGTAAGATAGACTAACAGAAACTTAATTTTGAGAAGAACAGAACTTGTTAGCAAGCAATAAAAGATTGATCTTATATCTAGTCAGTAATCAGACTTGTTACTTGTCAATCTTTTTCGTAAGAAAAACATATAGTAATCAGATCTCAAATTAGAGAGCTTGCCATAAATCAATTGGGGATCACAGTCTGATCTTGTTCTTAACAAATGTTTCATCCAAACGGACAGGCTCCTTTCATCAACAATGACATAAATGCAATTTATAATAATAGAGCTAGGAAGCTAAAGTGTGAAATTAAAAATGTTATATTTACAAACAAATAATGTTATATTTACTTACATATTTATAGAAACAAATACCTGTGAATCCAGAGGACACTCTATATCTGCTTTTGAAGTTTCAGGTTGAGAGGTACTGCTACCGTTTGTAACACATCTCTCATTCGTCATTGAAGGCATGAATCCTTTTAATGCAACTGCCTTGGTAGAAACCTGTGAAGTTGGAATCACCAGACAGATACTAACAGAATCTGAAGAAGATACTTGCTCTTTTCTCTCTTCATATTCAGCATTTACTGGTTCTAAATTTACTATCCCATGAACCAATTCTGCTGACATCGAAGAAGAATGTGACACAGAATTCATGTGACTTCTCACAGAACAAACTTTCTGAGATCTCTTTGTATTAGGATGAAGATTATCCTTCTCTTTCTTCATTTTACCAAGTGATTGATCAATTTGTCTGTCCATGGTTAAAGCATTTGATATGTTCTTCATAACATCCAAATCGCCAACATCTTGAACCTTATGATTCCATTTAGAACATGAGTTTGAAGCCTGTCAAGTGGAGAAGAACGAAATGCATTTAACAGGTTAAAATCATTTATCACAACATACTTGTATAAACTTGCTCTGATCATATTTTTGTATCTTGGTCAGTTTGGTACATACTGGTCAGTGTTTAGCAGCCCGATCAAGGACCATACCGAACCATAAATACCAACCGATATCTATTTTTCATTATTTTCTAAGTGATACCATGTGGATATACCAAAACACTGCCAGTCCAACAAGTTGCAAAACCAGGATCAGACCACTATTTAAAACCTTGTTTTTGAAGTAAAAATACAAAAAGGAAAAAATAGAAAGGTAACAATAAGCCACCTGGTTTATATAAGAGTCAAATGCACAGAGGATCCTCCTCACAAAACTTTTATCCACAAAATTAGCAACGTGAAGAGATGCCTGGATGTTACGTCAAACAAATTCATGAGAAAACAAATGCCACCTGGTATAACCTATGGAATGCTGCAATTAAATATGATGACACAAGCTTGTTCTGCTTACTCCTTTTTTCCTTGCATCATGGCAAGCCTTGAAATATGATGATGGCAGCAAGACGAGATGGGAAGCATCCAATGGGGACTTGCAATGCTGAGTTAGAACTTTTAATGCAAGCAAACATATTTTTGAGAGAATATGCAATTTCTGTAACAGGAAACAAATTAAACCAAAAACCAGTATCTGCAAAGACAAGAGACAAGGAAAATAATTTCGCTACAAGAAAGACATGAACATACAGGGGTGAATTTAGCATCAACAGCATCATCAGCTTTCTGAATGGCAAGAAAAATGCCCAGTAGATATGATGCCATATAACTGGCATCATTTTGATTGCTACGGCCGCAATTTAAATTCAGTAAAGCACGTATGATGAAAATGAGTGGACTGCCAGGGAAAAGAAAGTACATCAAATAAGGTGTGAAGTGAAATGCAGCATTTCTAAATTTTAACATCATAGCTCTAAAATAAAAATCAAAACAGAAATAATTTTAAGTATGAAGATAGTGATGACCTACAAAACTCAGCATAAACATCTTGATCTTGGCAATTATCAGAAGGAAAGTTTTTATCATGAGCAAGAACATGGATTACAAAAACCACAATATATCCTGGATGTTTTGTGATTGCTACTCCATCTGTCTCCTGTGCTAAAGCATTCTTGTTGATAAGAAATTTCTTGTTACGTGCCGTCAGGAATGCAGTGAAGAATTTCACTGACTGAAAAAAAGGAAAAATATCAGAAGTACTATTCTCACAGATAAAGCCAGAGTAACAGAAAATATATTTACAGTGAGGAACTTCACTGACTATACTATACTCACAGATAGAGTGACAGAGAACATGTTTAGTGTACCTAAAATAGAGAACTTACATCATTTCGGATATCTCCAATACAATCAACTGAAGTGAATGCAAAAGCACATGCATATCTGTCCGGTATAGCTTGTTCCATTAGTAGCTTATGTATCTTACAGAGCAATGACTTGCGGACAGTTGAAGAAGGATCCTAGACACCATAGAATTCACATTCTAATGAGAAATGTGGTTAAGAACATAAAAGGAGTAAATAAAGATGAGGCTCAACCAAGAATAAGAAAATTTTAGTGGATCTAGAAGAGGGATGCCAGGATTTAATGAAAAATCCAAATTTCAAGGCTTGCAATTCATACACCACGTAGGCCTAACCATAGTTCGGGTCGAATCAAAATTGAATCGGAACCGAACCGGGCCGAAACCAAAACCGAACCAGTCTGACGGTTCACCGATTCCAAACCGAATTGGAATCGACACGGAGCGACTCAATTTCGATTCCTAGGTTTGGAAAATCAGAACCGTCGGTTCCAAAACCAGCGATTCCGATTGAAACCACTGGTTCCATAATTTTAAATTATTTTTTTCATTATTTAAAAATAACTTTATGAATTTTTATATTTTAATTTTTTTATTAAAAATAAAAAAAAATTGGCAGTTTCCGGTTCGATTACACGATTCCAAACCGAATTGGAATCGACACGGAGCGACTCAATTTCGATTCCTAGGTTTGGAAAATCAGAACCGTCGGTTCCAAAACCAGCGATTCCGATTGAAACCACTGGTTCCATAATTTTAAATTATTTTTTTCATTATTTAAAAATAACTTTATGAATTTTTATATTTTAAATTTTTTTATTAAAAATAATAAAAAAATTGGCAGTTTCCGGTTCGATTACAGTTCCTGGTTTTGGGGAATAGGAACCAAAACCACTGGTTCTGAAATGTGGTATGGTCGAATACCAAGTACATTGAAAAATATATATATGTCTATGTAAATTAGCTACATATACATGAATTACACTGTATAAATAACCCATCCTACCTCCAAACAGGTTAACAGTGGTCAGGATATATGACTAGTGAAAGGCTGCTAAAAGAAATGCAAAAGGAGAAGATGTCAGGAGGGGCTCTTGTAGAGAATAAGCACCAAGAAAATAAAACAGCAACAGTAAACTAGTGCATGTACAACTTGATGATGATGGTTCATGTACATGTAAAATAATGAAATAAGCACATTTAGTTCCAGCATCTCAGTCCACATAATTTAAGAGTGATGCACAATAAGAATAGAAGTACACAATCCTAGGCATAGCACAGACCCCTTACTGGTATTGAGCCAGTACAGTTTATAAAACTTCTAATAATTCCCAGAAATTGAAAAAAAAAAAAAAACACGATGTCTGTTACAATATTGTAAATAAAATCACAACAGTTCCAATGATGATCATTTCTTTAAGGCTTTAAGCTACATCACTCCAGTACTATCAATAAAGGAAATAAGCAATTGCACACTCTATTAGATATATTACTAAAATAAATAACTTCTATCATGGAAAAAAAAAAGCATCCTTGAAAATTTAACCTTGAAAATACACGATGTTAAATTTTGGTACATGAAGTACAATTCAGATACATCACATGGTAGAACTGCAAACTAGTAATATCAGAAACCAGCAACATGTTGATCAGTAGTATATGAAATCAGGATTGATGTCCAATGGCATGGGGTCATCACAATACTTTCCACTTAAGATACAGTCACGGGAAGCATGCCCACCTCTGGCATTAGTTAGTGTGTTGTGTGCTAATACCTTTCTAGGATGGTTATTTTGAACATGGTTTCAGATACCAATTAGCACATGGTATGGCATGTACCAATCAGTAATTACCTGTCCATGGAGAGTATATGGTCCTGTACCGAATAATACTTTTTATTTTTTTTTTGGGATGACTGCAACCAGATTGGATGTTATACCACACCAATACATTATTGAAACAATATCACATTGAGATTTTAATCCTTGTCTTGAATTATGCCAATTTGTGTTGACAAGACTTCTGCGGAATTAATATGATTCCATTATACACAAAGGATATGGAATATCTCCAAGATGACTAATCACATCACAACACATTTTGCCGTAAGAGAGTAAAGTTGCTTTCATCTCACATGTGAAAGAGAGTGTGATGCATATTCATATTTATTGCCTAATTTTTGGTGAAACAGATCTGCTGAATCCAATATTGTAACATGAAATACACAGTAAGTTGTTCATACCCTTGCACTCATTATAACCAAATGGAAAATGTCTGGTGGTATATGCAAGTCCCATCTTGTTGCAAGTCGAAGAATACATTTTGCAGCAGCTAATCTAAGGTGAACCTTGTCACTTTGACTGCAAAGAAAGTTCAAAGAAAAAAATGTCTATGAGTTTATTCGATAATATAGGAAGAAAGTGAAAGTTAAATAAGCACCGGATAACATAAGAGAAAGCTACCAAGTTCATCAGAAAAGAATACATAGAAATATATCTAATATTTATCTGGGTCTGCTGTATCGATACGTACCACTTGGAACGAACGGTACGCATCGATTCGACAAGATACTGATACGTAGACCACCCTCTACCAAGAGGTACCAATTATTTGACCCATATCGAGCGATACGAGGTCTGCACCAAGCGATAACAATCGAAATCCGACCGTTACTAATCTGTACTAGTCGGTAACAGTCGGATTTCGATCATTACCGATCAAGGGCTGATATTGTCCTATTTCAAATGGTTAATTTAACCATTTGAGGCTTAGAAAAGGGTTTTTAAACTCTTTCCTTCCCTCTCTTTCAACTTGTATCAATCTCTTAAACTCTCTCATACTCTTTTTCACTCACATCTCTCTCTTATTCTCACATTTTTACTCTCCTAAACTCAACAAAACTATGATTTATGGATTGAATCAAATTTAGTTGGATTAAGAGGAAAAACACTCTAATCAAGAGATATATATTCACTTTCTAAATTTTTATTGATTCATGAAATGATTAAGCCTATTCTATGTGGTACATGACTTAATGTCTAATATATTGTTTGATATGTTTTTGATGATATAATATTGTTAATTAAGGAGTAATTATGATTTTTAATACTATGATTAGTGTTTAATATTGATTTCTTCAAAATTAGACACTCAATAGGTCAAATCTTTATATTTTATGCATATTAAGAATTGAATCATATGTTTGTGATGGTATAACAAGTTTAATTAAGTTTTTTTAATGCAATGATTAGTGATTTTAATGATGATTTAATCAAGATTTGATCGATATTGAATCAATTTACAGTATTTTTGCTAAAATTATACTGAATTTATATTTATTTTTAACTCAAAAACCCTAATCTAATTTTTTTCAGGTATTTTTGGAGATTTTTTTATGATTTTAGGCGTACCGTCGATAAGCCTTAACGTATTGTCGATACACCTTGATACATATCGTACCAAGCAAGGCTCGGTACACAGATACGAATTGAAATTGCAATTCTTGATATTTATTAGAATTGATGTACAAGATCAATGTGAAAAATATTGATCATCATTAACAACTTGGAGACAAATCATTCTGCATGACAGATTCTGGATCAATAAATATGTGAACGCCATGCCTAGTTCAGATTTCCGGGTTGGCAATGGCATTCATTTGAGCCCACTAGTTTCAGGTTACTCATGGACAGTGTCTCTTCAAAGCTTGGCTTAATGGTCATGAATAAAAATTCAAATCAATGTTATAAATCTTGGTCCAATACCAAGTTTGGCAATGTACTAGACCAGTACAAGAATGGTGTACCAGGCAGTATACCAACTTATACCACCCAGTACCAAAAAAGTTGAAAATAATAATGATCTGTAATGGACCATATCGTCCAATACGATACAGTCACGGGAAGCATGCCCACCTCTGGCATTAGTTAGTGTGTTGTGAGTTCTAGGATGGTTATTTTGAACATGGTTTCAGATACCAATTAGCACATGGTATGGCATGTACCAATCAGTAATTACCTGTCCATGGAGAGTATATGGTCCTGTACCGAATAATACTTTTTATTTTTTTTTTGGGATGACTGCAACCAGTTTGGATGTTATACCACACCAACACATTATTGAAACAATATCACATTGAGATTTTAATCCTTGTCTTGAATTATGCCAATTTGTGTTGACAAGACTTCTGCGGAATTAATATGATTCCATTATACACAAAGGATATGGAATATCTCCAAGATGACTAATCACATCACAACACATTTTGCCGTAAGAGAGTAAAGTTGCTTTCATCTCACATGTGAAAGAGAGTGTGATGCATATTCATATTTATTGCCTAATTTTTGGTGAAACAGATCTGCTGAATCCAATATTGTAACATGAAATACACAGTAAGTTGTTCATACCCTTGCACTCATTATAACCAAATGGAAAATGTCTGGTGGTATATGCAAGTCCCATCTTGTTGCAAGTCGAAGAATACATTTTGCAGCAGCTAATCTAAGGTGAACCTTGTCACTTTGACTGCAAAGAAAGTTCAAAGAAAAAAATGTCTATGAGTTTATTCGATAATATAGGAAGAAAGTGAAAGTTAAATAAGCACCGGATAACATAAGAGAAAGCTACCAAGTTCATCAGAAAAGAATACATAGAAATATATCTAATATTTATCTGGGTCTGCTGTATCGATACGTACCACTTGGAACGAATGGTACGCATCAAATCGACAAGATACTAATACGTAGACCACCCTCTACCAAGAGGTACCAATTATTTGACCCATATCGAGCGATACGAGGTCTGTACCAAGCGATAACAATCGAAATCCGACCGTTACTAATCTGTACTAGTCGGTAACAGTCGGATTTCGATCATTACCGATCAAGGGCTGATATTGTCCTATTTCAAATGGTTAATTTAACCATTTGAGGCTTAGAAAAGGGTTTTTAAACTCTTTCCTTCCCTCTCTTTCAACTTGTATCAATCTCTTAAACTCTCTCATACTCTTTTTCACTCACATCTCTCTCTTATTCTCACATTTTTACTCTCCTAAACTCAACAAAACTATGATTTATGGATTGAATCAAATTTAGTTGGATTAAGAGGAAAAACACTCTAATCAAGAGATATATATTCACTTTCTAAATTTTTATTGATTCATGAAATGATTAAGCCTATTCTATGTGGTACATGACTTAATGTCTAATATATTGTTTGATATGTTTTTGATGATATAATATTGTTAATTAAGGAGTAATTATGATTTTTAATACTATGATTAGTGTTTAATATTGATTTCTTCAAAATTAGACACTCAATAGGTCAAATCTTTATATTTTATGCATATTAAGAATTGAATCATATGTTTGTGATGGTATCACAAGTTTAATTAAGTTTTTTTAATGCAATGATTAGTGATTTTAATGATGATTTAATCAAGATTTGATCGATATTGAATCAATTTACAGTATTTTTGCTAAAATTATACTGAATTTATATTTATTTTTAACTCAAAAACCCTAATCTAATTTTTTTCAGGTATTTTTGGAGATTTTTTTATGATTTTAGGCGTACCGTCGATAAGCCTTAACGTATTGTCGATACACCTTGATACATATCGTACCAAGCAAGGCTCGGTACACAGATACGAATTGAAATTGCAATTCTTGATATTTATTAGAATTGATGTACAAGATCAATATGAAAAATATTGATCATCATTAACAACTTGGAGACAAATCATTCTGCATGACAGATTCTGGATCAATAAATATGTGAACGCCATGCCTAGTTCAGATTTCCGGGTTGGCAATGGCATTCATTTGAGCCCACTAGTTTCAGGTTACTCATGGACAGTGTCTCTTCAAAGCTTGGCTTAATGGTCATGAATAAAAATTCAAATCAATGTTATAAATCTTGGTCCAATACCAAGTTTGGCAATGTACTAGACCAGTACAAGAATGGTGTACCAGGCAGTATACCAACTTATACCACCCAGTACCAAAAAAGTTGAAAATAATAATGATCTGTAATGGACCATATCATCCAATACTAGTCCATTGTTGGACTAGTAAATATTGATCGGTATGAATCCTTGATTCAAACTAAAAATTATACACTGCAACAAAAGACACAGGAATTAGTGATGATTACTAGGGAGTCTGATCTCCAGTTGGATTTCCTGTCATATAAAATATATGTTCACAATAAGGATCCAAAAATCATACAAAGAATGCTTATGTACAAAAAAATTGAGAAAACAAACATTGTAGAGAAAAGGTAAGACGAGCTGTCCAGAGGATGAAGTGTAGCCCTGGGCTAAAACAGCATACTTGGTAAAACTATTGGCCAGACCAGTAGCTGGTTAATCACTAGAAACATTCCAAAAAAATCAATAGAATTGACACTCAAAGAGAAAACAGAAACTACTGTAAAAAGGATTACAACAGCAAGTTTGATGAAGCACAAAATTAATGAAGAATACAAAAACTAATCTGGAAAATCATACTTGAGTTCTGTTGCTTCTTACCTTAAAATATTTTCATTGATGGTTCCAATTCCAAGTATCATGTCTGACAGGATGTTGAAGAATTCTTTTATTTCATGCCGGAT
Source organism: Musa itinerans (assembly GCA_001649415.1). NCBI lineage: Eukaryota > Viridiplantae > Streptophyta > Magnoliopsida > Zingiberales > Musaceae > Musa > Musa itinerans. Next base: position 741,776 of record LVTN01000037.1, read on the forward strand.
CTGTGACACTTCATGTGGCAAAAAACTTTTGGCCACTGATTTCAACCCGTACATCTAAAGGAATCATACAAGATCCAAACAAATCTCATATTATAAGATTTAGTAAAATATGATTAGTGATAGAAACATGACTTAGTTGTTCAAGTATAATTCCATACTTCAAATAAACTTAAAAAAGAACAATGAGAAACCAATAAAAAAGTATAATCTCTAGGCATTGACCATACACTAACTTGATCAGAAGATGGAAAAGTTATTATCATAGGATGAGCAACAATATTTTCTACTATTCACTACAATGCAAAATGTTTGTTTGCAAGTTCGAAGAGACTTGACACAACAAACAAGTACGGGAGCATGATACTAGAATAGCTTAAAGGAATATTTGGACTATCAATTTTGATGAAAACATATATAAGTTTGGGAAGTTACAGATAATTATTGAACTTGGTAATGACAAGTCTCCAGCTCATGGTTTACAAAGATGCAAGGATAAGAGAGACGATCTAGTTATAGCCAAATATTATGTTGTATATAATTACTTGACAACCCAAACAATCTAGTTATAGCCACACAAAGAAGGTCCCAAAATTAGAAGGCAATGCATGCAACTAAATAGCTATTAAGTATTAATTTGCTCCCTCACAAAAAATAGTTTAATACTTATGGTGACACAAGCTAATCGACGAAAGTATTACCTATAAAATGAAAAAGAAAGGACTGAGAAGATAGAGAAGTAACCAATAGTTGTGGAGGAAGGTGGAAACCGATGATGGATGAAGCTGGAGAGGACAACGGACGAAGTTGCATCAGTGAACCGAGGGAGGGGGTGAGGGGTTGGGTGGGGAGGGGTGTTAGGGTAAGTGACATAAGTTGGTTCAATCAAACCAAATTACTTGCCCAATCAAACCTAGGCTCAAAATCCACCTAATTTGGCTCAAGCGCTCATCCAAGGCATCCAACGCTACGGCTCAGGCACGCACTCGAGCGACACTTCATTGAAACATCTCACTCCAAGGTGTTGCGAGGCGCTCAGGTCTCGCTTCGCCTAAGCGCCTTTTGAAAACACTGATCCCCTCTCATCTCCCTCTTTCTCTTTGGCTTGAGTTGACCATCAAGCCATCACACCATGAATCAACCGATTAGTGGATCGTATCGATTCAACTAACAACAATACTAATCTCAAAGAAACTTCAAACTTTGTTTTCAACTTCAAAATTTGTGGATGCGCGTCTTTATTTTCCTATTTTGCAAAGGATGCTAGTGTTCGATAAGTAAAATACTTATATTACAATGGTGCAAAATAGATACCAAATATATATGGTTAAAATCATATGTAATTATGATTCATAATATCTAAAACTGGTATTATCAACGGCTTCGAGGAAAATTCTGATTTTCTATTAGGTGATGGGTTCAAGTGTGACCCAAACAGTCTTAGCCCAGAGGTCAGCCGTTCAGTAGATTTATCTGCTCAACCCAAACAGTTTACAAAACAATGATCTAAGGAGAAAAAGTTGCCATTTGGCAAAGAACAGTAATATTTGTATAACTAAAAAGGATTGCCACATAAGTAGGGAAAAGGCAATACAGCGAGTGACTTGATAACATATGTTTTTTGATCCATTTGTTTATCTACCAGCTCCTGAGCAACTTTATCATTAAATGTAACACAATAATTGCTTAATTGTCAATAGCAGTTCATCTTAGTCCAAGTCAGGAAATACCCTGAGAGTTTGTGGAACCAAATATGCTATTCAATCATTGGAAGCAATCCATGCATTCAACAAACTACTAAATAATCTTGCACAAACCTTCAATTTGCAGGATAAGCTACATAAAGCACCATCATTGGAGGATGCTTGATCTGAGTCCACCTATATAGAATCAAAGGTAAATAATGCCTGAGCTTCAAGCTAAACCTTTGAATTTAATATGGTGAACAAGAATGATGACCCTATAATCCTGTTCTAATAAAATAAGCAACTGAGGATGAGTATGTCAAGATTAACATGAGAATACCACCTTTGAACATAAAAGATTTTGGATAATGAAATGCATTATTTGCTTCTTGTATAGTTCATATGTTGATGGGGAACACTGTGAAATGCAACCCAAAGACTGCAGCAGAGTCGGGATATGGCATCCATCATGCAGAGAGTTCACAACTTTCTGGAAGCAAAGGTTGGAATTAAATTAGTCACCTCACAGACCACCAAGCTTTACAAGGGCATCATTTATTATGTATTTTAAAGAAATAATTAAATCACCAGCAAACTTATCGCAAATCCTGCAAAAACAAATATTGCTCATCCACAAAGCAAGTTCAGCCGAAGAGTAGTGTCCATTTTTTACCAGAGAAACGGTTTTCAAAGCTTGAACTTAACAAATGGCAACACTCACCTTATGTAGAATTGAGCACCATAATACCCATTGTTAATGATTGTGCTAACATCAGTAAGTAAAGAAACAAGCATGGCTGAATTCATTAAGTCCCTCTGGCCACCATCTCATCTTCTAGTCTAGCTGTTAACATCAAGCTCAACATTTAATGTTTCAATCTAATGGAGAGCCCAGGATGCTCATCCACTCCCTTCTGCTGTTGTACTTTACGTTTTTAAACAATTAATAAATAGCTGCCTTTCTTTTTTGACTGTGCATAAAAGAAAATCAACTCCAACAATCCACAAGGGGGATGAATGTCACAACCATTGGACTTACCAATCGGCCATGACATGATGATTTTTATTCACAATCAAAACTCAGAATGTGAAAAAAAGGATCTTTTAGCTGTATGTAGTAGAAATAAACTGAAAGAGCATTGCATAAGTTTCAATTTAAAGGAGGATGATAACCGATAATCCATTAAATCTTTATTTTGGTTACATTACCTTGCATAAGTTGGAAAAGATAGGATCATCAGGAGCATGAATGAGAGAAGATATTGCAGAAACAGCATATTTAGACTCGGTGCGTGTTCCTTCAATGCATTTCCGTTCCAGAAATGGGTAAATGTCACTGAACATGAAGATAAGATTACAGGAAGTTAGCTTTCTGGTATTCGAATAAATGTCATGAGGTAGAGTAGGGTTTACAGAATGCAAATGAAGGTTAATACAGAAATGGTACATTAAAAGATCTTCAACAATTGTTTCTTATGTTATTCAATAGCAAACATAAGATTTCGATGAAACATGCATCTTGAAATGACATTTCAAAATAATAAGCGAAGTAATTGGATGATCAATTTTCTTAGTTTATGTTGACAAATTATAAATTGAAGAAATACTAATAACTGAAATCCTTATTTAGGAAAATTTTCTAGAAGGCTAAAAAACAGTAATATGTATTTGTATACCAACAGAAACACCAACATCATGCAGAACATTATTAAGAAATAATTCTCATCAAATGCTGAAGATAACACATGCTATAATTTGATATAGTGCACTCGAACGACAGCCACAATGACATCTAAAGATTGTTACCAAATCAGAAAGCCCCAGAATGTTTCTTATGCACATAGAAAGCTAGAGCAACACTGGAAAGATGTCAGCAGCAGCTGACATTAATCTGTGGATCAATTCTCACTTTTCATAAATCAAGTTTAAAGGATCTTTTGCATATCTAATTCAAATATAAAACAAGAAAGGATATGCACAACATGAAACAAACGAGATCATCCATGACACACTTGAATACCTTCAAATTGTTACCTGAGTGCTACAGAAACATGGCGACCAGCTATTGCTAAAATCTGAAGAGACTTTTCGTTTAACAATGTAGCATTCATGGAAAACAATTTAAGCAGACAGTCTTCTCCTCCTCTTAGCAATGTTGGGTATATGGATAAAATAACCTACATCAGACACATTTCACTCAGCATGAACTAGAAGTAAAATAATATATATAAATCATCATTGTTCTAACTATGCAGAGTATTTTATAGATTATAACATAAGCCAACACTACTGAGAGGAGACCTAAAAAATGCAATATGTTACATGAATTAAAAATACGAGCATGCAAACAGTATGAAAGATACTAGGCTTCTAAACCTTTTTCCCACTCAAATGGTGTTGACAAAAAAACAGAAATCAAAATCAAGAGAAGAGTTAACAAAAACTAATATGTATCCTCGCTATGACTGATGGGAAATATCAATTCATTTGCTGTTGGAAGTATGATATGAGTTATCTCCATCTATTGTTGAAAGATTAAGAGTGCAGTAATGTATTTTCATTCGCTATTGACAGTGTCATTGGATTACTGATGTGCAACTATGTTATATGTGGATGCTACTTGACAGATATTTACATTGTGTTATATTGCACCGAAATTGATGCATGATTTCATTTATTACATAAGAATTATTATTCTTTATAATGATTCATAAGTTCTAATTTGATGCATGAATATGACAAAGAACTGATTTAGTTTCATTTCACAGGGAGATGGTAGTATATAATAACTAAAATTGTTTCATGAGTATTAAAAGATACTTTTATTTTTCAAAGCTTCCTACTCAACATAATTGTTAATATATTCTTATTTTATATTTATTTTTAAAGCAACCTCTCGAACAATGGATTTTGAAATGGTAGATTGTGCATGATACAATTTTATCAGTACAGAGTTGTACATGGAGGCATGACAGATATGGATAGATGTAGCTCAGGTGCCTAAAATATCGAATACACAATTATCCGCACCTGAATATCAAATAAAGCCATGTAGGCCACCATCCTTCAAATTGGAAAACAATAGATTAAAACCCCAGTTCCAACTTCATATTAGAAATAAGGAGGAGTGAAAGAGAGATTATAGTTAACCAAACAACAGGCTAATGATGGTAAGATTATAATGATTTGATGACCAACTCATAATAAGTAATGTTTTGTATTTCTTTATTATACTCTGGACTTTGTCAACCTTCATATTTGTCATGTCATGTTAAAAGAGATGGATGGAGTTAGCATTCCAACTAAGAGAAGACAGCAATTAGAGACTAATCAAATGAAACACAAACTACATACTTGCTCTTTTCAAATATTGAAATTCATAACTAAAAAACATGTAACTCGAAGGATTTCAAAATAAAACTTTTCTGCACTTGACATACATCTAGTGCACTCTGTTGCTTCATGACTTTTTTCTTCAAAAATATAGATAGAGTGAATTAAACAGCATTAATTACACTACTTTACTTTACAATATAATTAGAAAAAATTACTTCTACTTATAAACATATGAATATATAAGTTTAAAAGCATAATGGTGAACAAAAGAAATCACTGTCAGCAAGTTGCAAACAATGCATAACAACTAAATAAAATGCAAGACGAAAATCTCATAAATATATCCATTGTCATAAGACAATCAAAAACCAAAAATAGGAAAGAACTTTAACATAACAAGGAAATGAAGAAGTTTTCTCTATCTGCAGCTAATTGGCTTCCACAAGAATGTCTTAAATAAGAAAACCTGCTACCAAGCATATACATGAATATCGAGGAATACATATTGTTATCAAGATTTTTCCAAATTTGAGAGCTCTTAACTCTGTTTAGCATGATAAATGTGAAATATACATATGGATTGCTCAAATGTAAGCATGCTTTGGTGAAAATTATCAACAAACATCACTTCAATGCATAAAGTTGCATCCCATGAAGTAAATAAAGAAAGCACTTACAATAAGAAGATCTACTTTAGAAACTTGCGCGTACTTGGTTCGATCATCGTTTCCAGATATGACATCTTCCATAATATAACGAACATGCTCGGCACTGAATATTGAATATGAACATTTTGTGGAAAGTGTACTAAGAAAATCATAAGTTGGATGTTTATCCCCAAGCTGCTTAAGCAATGAAACCTATAAATCCATGCAAATGAATAAAAAGACTAGTAACACTTTAAAGCAATTTAAATCTTCACTAAGTGGCAAATAAAAGAACTTTCACCACAATATGATTTTTTTTTATCAACAATCTCTGTGAACAGGGGTCTATAAAGTAAAGATATATATAAGGATCCAGACATATATGCTATATGTCAAATCAGGAATAATTATTATTCAATATGGACGAATTGGAGAGCTTTTGACTGATACATCATAAAATGAAGTTTTATACTAGTTTAAAAATTTAAAGCAATGCATCAACCCAAATAATAAAATATAATTAAAAACCATTCTTAAGCCTAAGCCATCCATCATGGAAAATTTATTCTTTTGCAAAATAGTACATGAAAAAAGTAATCAATAGGTTGTCCAATACATATATCATACTAATCATTTCATTTATAATACACATATCATATTAATCATTTCATTAAAAATATTTTCACTGACTTTGCATAACATTCCTATTTGCAATGATATAATCAATGTCCACTTGTTACTTTTTTTATATGATTTCCTTCATTGCCCTTTGTGTTCCAATAAAAATATGGCTTCCAATAACATCTGATGAGGTAACTGATACAAAGCTATGAAGACCAACATCAAAATGCACCACCAACCTTGAGTGACTATAGGAAGTATAGCATGAAAAAAGGTAAACCTAATGGCTAAATAGAAGGCTAGTATAAGAAGTTTATATAAAAAGGTGAATGAATGAAATGAAGGCATTCTTAACAGCTTTAACAATCAACCACAACCTGATTAACGCAACAAAGCAAAAGGAAAATCGAAGGACTACCATAATTTCCACCACTTATAAGTAAATAAAGAATGCTTTAAAAAAATCGTACCCGAGTAGAGTATGCAGCAGAAGAAGACATATCTTCATCAACCAATTCATGCAATGACTTAAAAATATTGCTATCTGTAATCTGATGCAATTTTTGGAAGCATTCCACTGCTTTAGAGGAATCTAGAAATGCGGTAGACATCTTCATAAATGATGCCAAAATTCTCATATGCATTTCTTCTGAAGCATTCTCCTGAATTTGTGTTTAACTACTAATTCAGTAACTTCTCAATTAAAAAAAAAACATATCAAGAATTTTGTTCTGCAATTACACACTAGTATCAGGATCCGAAGAATGCTTAACTCTAAACTATAGAACTAAGAAGTATGAGAAATGAAGCAAGATAGTAGATAAATAGCAAGATTGTGAAAGATGAAAGATGAAAGATGAAAATAAGAGTGTACTTTTAAAAGAGATGAATGTTATGTAATCAAAGCCTAAAGTAGACAAACAAAGTAACTTGTACCACTTCTAGAAATAGCCCCTGAAGAGAATGCTTTGCTTGATATTCTTATAAAGCCAGGTCAATCATCATATACAACATGCACAAACTGTCTAATTCATGAAAAATACTAAATGAAAATTCTTTAGATTGTTCAACAATAATAAAGTAGCACCAAATGGATGTTAGCCACGGAAAATCTAATGATGACATCACAGGCCTCTTAACTAGATGAACTTAGGCAGCATGCCACCTAAGTGTTAATACTGCAATTTTTCCTCCTGGCAATCTTGCTCCAAGATCAATATTTTGTAACAAAGTGATCAGTACCAGCCAGTATTATTTTTTTACAAACAATACCAGGTGCTATGGGTCAGTATACCATATACAGACACCACACTAGTCCAGTCAAACCAAGATTGAAATCCTTAGAGAACAATCATTTTGCACCCTAATTGAAACAAAAGATGGCATCAGCATGGTTAACCCTCTTGCTAGAACCCTTTTTTGGAGGACAAACTAAATTTGCTAGATATGTGCATTTTTAGATGTTACAAAATCAAACAAGGAGAACTGACACATAGATTGAGAGATATATGATATTTATTCTTATATTTTACATGATCAACAAAAAAGATGATATTTAACATTTTAAGACTTAAGAAAAACTTTTTACCACTTAATGACCAAAGAATTTGGTGAGAGATGACAATCTAAAGCTAAAGGATAATAGAGTTGTACAAAAATTCATATGTTCCAACCAAATACTGGATGAAATAGTAAAGAAATAGGGGTAGAACTAAGATTCAAATTCATGATCTACTAGTAGGAAAAGGCACAGCCTCGTATACACCACCCATCACACACAAGTCAGATGAAAGATTAATGGGTCTAATGCATGCAACACAACAGTGCACATCAAAAATTAACGGTTCTTGCAAGAAGGCCCATATGCAAATAGTTTGAACTTTTAAGAACTGGATCAGATGTCAACAAAAATGTATAGAATGAGGATTCAATCTCAAAACATGGACTAATATTTTCAGAAGTGATAAGAAAAATTCAAGATTTTATTTCAAAAAAATGTATCAAAATAAAGGTTGTTTTAACAAAAAAGGCAAAAAAATTGCCTTGTTTAGAGCATGCCTCTAAATTTATATTTTCTGGTTGTAAGAAATATGTCACTAGTTTAGATAGCACACCTAAAGTAGACATCAGATGACAGAAGTTTCACAATCTTCAACTGGGAAATGTTTATTCTAGGATTAAGATCAAGTCTGCAAATACAAAGGCTAAGATCTTATGTTATAACTTTCTAATGTAATTTAGAAGTCCAAGGTCACAGGAATGAGAACATAGGGTAGAAAACTCAGAAGATGATTTGCTCTTTTATAAAATGTCTACTGAAGCAAAGTTTCTTGCAGTTTTTGGCTTTTCACTGTTAGTTTAAAAATAAAATATGCTATGTGGATAATTAATTACCTTCCATAATGACAGACTAGTGAGCAAAACAATCATGAAAAACTAGTGATCTAATCAAAGAGAGGACAAAATGCTGTTGCACACACAAGTGAAGCCATATAGTAGAACGAAAGTAAACAATGAAAAGCCATCAAAACTGTAGAACAAGTAATATCCACAGTGCTCAAGACTAGTAAGAAAACAAAAAGGATTACTCTATAACAAACCACATTATATCCCATAACATTACAACTCAGGAGATGTGGAGAAAATATTTCTTGCTGTTGAAAGTGCTGATAGAACATACACAGGCTTAAAATAGAAACTAAAATCACTGAGGACATTTTGAAATGTGTTTGGACAAATCTAAAAATTTGAACCAAATTAACTTATGGTAATGGCAGAGGCAGTGCTTATGCAAGTCTTTATTTCAAAATAAAGCAAAAAAACAGATTGTGTATGCACATTGGTAGATGTTACCTAACAGGCTAACAATTTCAAGCAAATGCAGTTTGCATTACTTCCCTATCAATTGCCAAGTGGTTAATACCTTTGCTTCATCTCGCAGAGCAAAATATACTTTCAGTTCCATCTGCAACCTGAAAACAATTGGTATCACGTATGGAAGACCACATTTTCAAGTTAAAACTTAAAAGCACACAGACATGCTTATACCTCCACTTTTGATATAAGATGGATTTTAAAGCCTTTATGTGAGGCAACTTGAAAAGCGAGAAAAAAGCAATCCAATGTTTTGTCCTTTCTTTTACGGAAAGTGATGCTGGAAAGAGATCTTCTGCAAAGACCAGCTCGATGTTCTGTGGCCTGTGGCATCTTGTCACATTTTAACACAAATTGATTCAAGCAGAAAATCAAAAAAGGGTTAAAGGACAATAGTCAAACCTGAATTCCTTGCATTCCTTGTCGAAGCATAAAAGTAACAATTTGCAGGGAATTTGTTCATAGTGATCATTGAGTGTGAGGACCCCCTCAGAACACCTACTACAGTATACACGATATAACTCTAGTAGCTTTTCCATCACTTTCTTTCTAACAGAAACCTGCAGCACAATACGTGAGAAAGCACAAGCGCAGATGATTCATTTTGAAGGAACTGAAAGCTAGTAACCTTTTTATCACGAAGCCGTTCTACAGCTTGTAGTATTATCTCAGATGGAAAACATGTCAAGCTAGATTTAGCAAGATCACAGACTGCAAACACAGCTTCTGTTCTCACTTTATCATCAAAGTCTAATAATCTTCCTTCAAGTGCAGCTGCTAGCAAGTATATGAGATGTAAAAAATTTGCAATACAACATTTAGCATAAGAATTTAACGGCAAGATATATGATCTCACCAAGAATATCACGTGCTTCACTGCCAAATGGATGAGCCAAATAGCATTCTCTAGCATGCTCAATTGCAGCAATTCGGACTTCTAGGGATTTATCAGATAATCTTTTCAAGAACTCAACAAAGACTGTATGGAATTTCTGACTGAAGTTGAGCTCAGATTGGGCAAGAAGCTTTCCAACCAAGTGAACAGCCCTTAAGCGAATATCCACCTGATCAACCTGCCAATAAAACACAGGTTATAACAGGATCTGATGCAAGAATACTTCAAGAGAAAATATAACAGTGGTTCTCAGTACATACTAGTAGTTCATGGGTCAAGTTTGGGATGACGGCTATAAGAATCTGAGGAGCAGATTGATATAACTTCAATATAATTTCATGGTACAACTTTTTAAATTCATTTGCAGAGGCATCATTGTCAAAAATGCAGGAAGTTAAAAAACCATGAATTGGGGACTCCAGCTTCCCAGCACAATTCTGGATCAGAGATACGGCAAGCTTGGAGGCTGCACCCTGTGAATAAGTAGTTAGGGCAAGTCAGTAGATGTAGATTGTTAAATGCATCTTACATTTACATGTCGTTTTAACTGTTCTATAAGAAGGCTAAAGGATCAGTGAGCCAGAAGGTTCTCTAGGATTTCAATGAGATACCATCCCTACTTACTGATATCTACTAGCCACATGCATCCATGAACCACCCATAACAAATAGATAGAGATCAACAATCACAATTATCCAACTTAGATTTATAAGTTCCCGATGATGCAAGATGAAAAATAAAAATATAAAATCAATGAAAAGAATATGTAAAACTTGAGAAAGGCTATTTATACCAAACAAAAAGGATACGTAAGACAATATTACTGCACAGAAGAACAAATTTCATGATTCAACTCTGAAAGTTCTAGCATGATTGTTGATCTATCTTCCCTCACACTTAATTATAAGAAAAAAAAATATTTGGGTGAGGTTTTTTAAAACAGTACCCATGAAAGGGACAAAACAACAACTATCAAGTCAATCCACCTTAATAAAAAAAATTAGCATTGAAACCTTGTGGATCAACACTAAATAGCAAGAAACTGAAACCTCTTTATATGGAAAATACATCATACTTTTAGTTTTAGGTTACTGTTAATTTACCTGAACAAGCCAGTTTACCATATATACATTTAAAAGCCACCAACATGCAAGTTAACTCCTCAATTGTGCAAAAAGTGCCATGTTACAGAATTTCTCAGGCAACATTAGATCTACTGTTTTCTTCTTCAGTATATGTAAAATTAATTTAACTAACATCATTACTCGCACTCACTTGATCCATCATGCTCTTTGCAACATTAGATTTGGTCCTCAAAGATAAACATCTATTCATTTAGAAGTCACTTATAGCATAAGTAAACAAGCTCTCTGTTTGCAAGAGTAAGACTGGGCATTGACCTTCCATAAAACCCCAGTGGTCGGTGCCTCATTCACTGTGCCACCCTTTGTAACATAAGCAAACATTGGTAATCTGGTCCTTATTTCCGCATCATGCCAAGCAAGAAATGCATGTCTCTGTTTTAGAACTTGGTCAGATATACATGAAAGCAAAGAAGAACAAGATGCTTAAACCCTTTCTCAAGGCACTTGCAAATATTATCATGTGAAATAGACAGAAATGGAGCGGCATTATATCCTGCATCAAGACCTACCCTCTACAGTGTAAAGTTGCAATGTTGATGCTACACCATTATGCAAGACAAATAATATTGAAATATTCAATATATTGCCATAGAACAATGTTTAGTAGCAAGTACCTACTAAATCAGAGAAGAAAAGATGAAAATGGAAAAATATTGCATTGATTGAATAAAAAAGCAATAGGTAAAAAGCTCTCTTCTTCTACAAGCAAAATCTTTTCAGGATCACCATTGTTTAGGATCTTCTTGTTAATTAGAAAGGCATAGAATTGACCTTAAAATGAAAGAAATCTTGGATTAAGAATAAATAGCACCACAATTGATACAATGCATTAAAATGTTTTTTTTGAATAAAAACCTTGTCTGCCTTCATTAGATTTTGCAGAACAATGTCCAGAAGCGGCTGAGTAACTTTTTCCTCAATAACAAGTGTCATAATAGACAGCATAGCTTGGATCAAGCTTCTTTGATGACTTTGTCTAAAAGATGCAAGCATACTAATTAGAAAACCGCTAAAAATAAGCATCTGTTAAATAATCATAAAGTATAATAAAAACACACATGCTAAAGACAGAATCAAAATAGAAGAGGGTGCTTATTACACCAAAAAAAAGTCAATCAAGAAATCTGATAAATGTATGCACTTGCAAGTAAGTAAAAAACCAACAGAAGTCAAAATCTCCTTCCAAGCCCATCAGGTTATCTGACCAGCCAATCCACCATGATGACCCATTGACTGGTTGGGTTGGGTTAGATCATGGGTGAAACAAATGCCCCCTTGATATTAAGGTACAAACTGACTCAACCTCAAGTTTTTTATACAAAATAAAGCAAGACTTGTCTTAAACCCACCAGCCCAACCCAATCAAACCCAGTTGCTAGACAGGATAGGTTCAGATCAAGAAATCTTGACCCACTGATGGGTCAAGACTCTTTTGAGCAAACCATTATCAGGCGCAAACAACCCATTCTGTGTAATAGGAATTATAGCTTGTCAAAGATAGAATTTAAGAATGCTCATGACACAAATATCTATAAGCAATTCAGAAAAACAACTAGCATTCATTCATAAAACAAAAAAATGATTGTAAGCCACAAAATTAATGCATCTCTAAGGTGAAACAACATGGCACACAAGGTAACACATGGAAGTAAGCATTGCATGTAGAATAATTTTTTCTTGCTTCATAAATAATCTAGGATCAAATTTTGGGCAACAGCAAGCTAATGTCTCATTGTTGTAGTCCCAGCCTCTAAACTGCAATCGTATAGGATCAGATTCCTATAAACCATATTTTTTAATTCCAGCATTGTAGTTTGATCCCTCTATAAAACAACTGCAGAATCATTGTTTTGACATAATTTTCAATAAACAAAAAGAAAATTTTGCATGTTAAATTGAAATCTAAGTTTAGATACAAGTTTAATGTTTACACTAACAAAAAATCACAAAATATGAAATTCTTGCATTAAGCCATACAAATTCAAATTTAAAAGTTCAATAATTCCAGAGCATGGTATTTAAAAAGAACATTCTCTAGTACAAAAAAGACATACCTGACAACAGAGAAAAAAACTTTGAACATTTCCAAAACTAAATCCTCACAACCAATGTCCAACATAATCACACAACATCTCAAGGCAGCAAAACTCTCCAATATCTTTGTCCTCCTTGTAAAATAGGGACTCGCTGTATCAGCCAGGTCAATGAAAGTACCAATAATAAGCCTAAAAATGTGCTGCAAATAAGATGCACATGTGAGACAGAATTAGAAGAATCATTGACTCTACAAATCTAATAATTGCATAGAGATCTTCCTATATGCCTTTGATCCCCACATTAAAAAAAATCACAATAATCAGTGCTTAATGAAGTACAAGCAACTTTTTTTTTCACTGTAACCAACCAAAGAGAAAACTTTGGATGTAAAAGCAATTGATAATTAAACAAGTAACCAGGGGGGAGACATTACCATAAATATCTCATCACTGAAAGGTGGTTCAGGTGCCAGGATCCGGATGATTTCACTGAAACACACTGCAACCAATAACCTAACTTCTTTGTCTTTATGCTGAAGTAAGTTAATTTGAGAAAGAGAATGGTTTAACGATCCTAATGCAATCTGTAAAGTAGAAGACTGATTCAACTTCGATAAAGCGTCTTCAGCCTCCTGCACAGGGAGAAGGGAGGGGAGAGAAAAATCAGAAAGTTAAAAACTTCTGCAAAAAATATTACAGTGAAATCTGAAAACATCAAACTGGAAAATTAACAAACACAATATCCTTTCACCCAATGTTAAATTGTCGACTACCAAAACAAGAAAAGTGCAGCAAGGTAGCAATAATTTATAAAAAACAGGAATAATTGCACTCCAGTCAACTACATGTTTCCAGTAGATGTACATATGGAGTAGCAAAAGGAAAAGGACACCAAGTATCATCATAGTCTGGCACATCAGAATGTGGAATTAATTGTCTAAAAAGACTTACATATGAACAACCATGAATTTGATGTTGCAACACAACTCTCCTCCAGGTTCAAACAGGCATGTCCTTGTAATGGTAACACCCTATCACATCCTCAAACTTTCAGAAGAAAGGGGTGATGGGGCTTAGAGATTGTTGATAGAAGTTTTAAAAAAAATGAAGGTCAATAATAAACTAGAAATTCAATAAGATAATTTATTTGTTTCCAGTTGCTAAATAATTTCTATAAACATGGGAAGGTAGACCCTTGTAAAACACAAGCCTCCTTGATGCCGCACCAACATCAGATTTTTTATCCCCTTCCTTTTCCATACCACAACAGAGCCATCCAATCGTTGTAGTTTATGTTGTCTAATGTCTTAGATGCCAATAATGTGAATCGAGAATTAGCATTATGTCCCATGTGAGGAAAACCCAATTTAGCCCATGGTCGAAACAGCTTGTTCTTAAAAAAGCACTCAACCTTAGGTTGAACCCTTATTAGCCACAAACGTCCACAAAGACCGAATGCTTCTGACCTCAAACATGAAGACGTGTTAGATGGCTGACATTAGATACAACACAAATCCACGTTTGACTAGATAGGTCTGCTGCAAAATATCAATCTGTACTGCATGGGCTTCATTCTTCAGCTGCGCCATTTTCTTTTGACAGTTGCTTGAACTACTGTTACTTCGTGTACTTATTTCTCTCTCTTAACTGTCACATTGAACTGCTGTTACTTTGTGTACTTATTTCTCTCTCTTAACTGTCACATTTTACATGTTTGCATGCACTGAAGAGCCATTGACACCTCGTCCAAAATACCTGTCAAAAAGCTAGAGCATATTCTTTTGCTAACCATGTGCTGCCACAAATCATACTCATCCACATCCCTTCAAGCCGGAAAGTGTTTGCCTTAGATCACTGTACCTCTAAAACAAATTGCTCAACATGCATCTGGGTCAATCACCATCCAACCTATCATACTTCGTACTGTGCGTGACTTGTTACGTAGGAACACTGATTACAGCTAGATTATGTTTCATTTCTCACCTCAAGTTTGGTTTCCACTATTTTAAATAGAAGTCGCAAAACCCTTCAACAAAAATAGTTAGCATCATGAGAACTCAGCATCAGTGAAGACTGTCCTATTGCATCGGCTTCTATCTTATATCAAGCCCATAAGACAGTCAAATCAAAACCAACATTGTACGATAATATTAGACACCACAGTCGTGAACCCACATGAAATTCCAACACCCATGCGGCTACCATCAGCCAAATTCCGTGTACAGTTTCTCAGAATGCAAAAAGAGCAACTAATAGAATGAAATAACCCAATAGATACCACAAAGAAACAGCAAGGCTGTGCGCCCACATGACATTTCTACAGCCAAGCGAGTACCATCAGTCAAATCTTTGCCTAGATTGTAGCAAAAGCACAAACGATCCTACAAAAGGAACCGATTCTTCAACAACGAACAAAAAATCAATCTAGGAGCGGAAAATGCAACACAGGAATGGCTGGGGTCCAGGGTTGGCCCATGGTTCACGAAATCTAGTGTTACCTTGAGCAACTTCACCAGAGCGTCCTTGCTTTGTCGAGGACGAGCGAGGCTCTTCCCGACCTCTTGTACGACGCGCTCCGGAGGCACGGCCATGCCGACGGATTGGGATAAGAAACCCTAGGTTGCCGAATGAGAAGCCACGGAGAGGGATCGCAACGTCAAGGTTTCTAGGGTTCAGGCCTGCTGGGGTTCCTCTAGTTCTCTCCGCTTTGCCCGGCGAGCCATGCCGGTTATTTAGACGGCGGTGAAGGCTATTTAGACGGTGGTGAAGGCGAGATGGTAGGATGTACTCTCAGCACACTCTAAATTTCTTGTCCGGAGGATAATAACTTTTTTGCTGGGAGTGTAAAGACAATCAGATTAATGACGTTCAAACGATTCCGGCGGAGCATTGGAATCGGGTAATTTGGTGCTCCCGCCCAGTGAGGCACGTGAGATGAGTGTCGCTGGAAATATGGATGTGTTTCATATCGGCGTCTTTAAAAGATCGATTTCGTAATGATTCGTTTTATGTCGCGATTAATAGGATCTACTTACCGGGATGAAACGAGCACAATAATAAATTGTTATTTCCGATGAAAATATATCATATAGATAAAGTAAAATAATATTTTTGAAATTATAAATTGTATTATTCGTTGCAACTATTTTTTGAATTTCTTCATGATTCAAAATTTATTAACCAACCATATAAAAGACCTACTTTTTTAGTTTGTTTTATGCCAACGCCCCATTTCTCATTTTTATCAGTTGAAATGCTTGATACAAAATTTCATTGTCATAATATTATTGTTTCCATATGATAATAGCCATTTTTATTATTAATATTAAAAAATTGGAAGTAAGAATAAACAGCATCAGCTATGACTAAATAACTAAAAATTAAAGAAAAACTAAGTGAATGGTCACATAATATATATTTTTTTTTCTTTTATATACATATCCCTGCGAAAATTTGCAACAGGACCTATATATATGTTTTCCCGGAAAAAAAATAAAAACGACAAATTAAGTTTAAAAATAGTATTAATAAAAGGTCCCACCGGGATATTAATATTAAAAAATTGGAAGTAAGAATAAACAGCATCAGCTATGACTAAATAACTAAAAATTAAAGAAAAACTAAGTGAATGGTCACATAATATATATTTTTTTTTCTTTTATATACATATCCCTGCGAAAATTTGCAACAGGACCTATATATATGTTTTCCCGAAAAAAAATAAAAACGACAAATTAAGTTTAAAAATAGTATTAATAAAAGGTCCCACCGGGATTCGAACCCAGGTCGCCAGATTCAAAGTCTGGAGTGCTCACCACTACACCATGGAACCGTTGTTGGAGTTTGGCTCCAACCTGAACATTTTATTATATATATGTTAAATTTGTATATATATGTAGACAAGTCAAACTATAATAACTAAGTTACATAAATACAAGACGAGCTCACAAAACCTGAGAGGACCACTCCCCCACTTTATATATATATATATATATATATAATTCTAATATATGTTACTAGAAAATTAAGAGTCTTATTTCATTCTGTATGTGCATGAGACATATAAAAATGATTCAGAATTCTCAATAATATATCAAATGTCTTTAACCAAGTTTCTTATGATCCAAGGATAACAACCAAGTAACTAATAAAAATGATTCAGAATTCTCAATAATATATCAAATGTCTTTAACCAAGTTTCTTATGATCCAAGGATAACAACCAAGTAACTAATATCTTCGAATTTGATTTGATATGAATCATCTTGACTCTTGTATCTCTTACTTCTTATATATTACCTCATCTAATTATTACTGAAAACTCTTCCATCATAGCTTAGAAAATAGATGGTGCAGGAAGCCTTTTCCCATTCCCTAACCTGCAAATCATGGCAAGCTTAGCAAGCTTGCCTCACCTGAACCCAACTGGATAATATATTGGGTACATTCATTGCCAAAAATGATGCAGGTCTGGTGTAGGTTGTACCTGGACCCATCAAAGCCGACACTATTAATAGAAGTTTGCAATGCGACCTACAGCAATAAGTGCAACTCATCAAATCAACCCACACACCAGCTAACAATCATTAACACTAGAACACATGAACAGCTGCAGCTAGTACCAGTAAGCTCAAGACAGTTATTACTCATGTCTTGCTGTGGCTGCTCATTGTTGTTCCATTCTGGTCACTGCAAGGGTGGTGAAGGTAAACGAATACAAATTGCAAATCACACCATTGATTCAGCTAGATGGAATCATGCAAAAGAGTAGCAGTGACACTATAATCTTTCATATAGTTTCCTCTATTTTGCTGCTCAACACAGAAGTCAAGTTCGTCGAGCAATTTCTATTACATACATGGTCGACACATACTCCACAAAAATTGTTTTTCTCCCACCTCAGTAATGTACAATTTCACTGGTTTCTATGAGTATTTTTTTTCTACTTGGATATATGGAATTTATAGGATGTCCAGCCAGGAGGATGAAGATGACTATGGGAAGCTGTTCTCTTTACTAGGATCCAATATCCTAGAATCCGCTCTAATACCCAATAGATCTGCATTGGACCCTGGCTCTGTTTCAAGCAGGAGATCATCAAAATTTGCCAAACATTTCAACCGCTGGTTAAGAGAGGCTATTGTCTTCTGGCACTCTGCAAACTTCCCGGCAGCCAGAGCAACATTTTTCTCCTGTGAACAAATCAATAATGCTCAGCAAACAATCAAGAAAAGCGAGAAACTTAAATGAAACAAAGTTTGCACCTTGTTTACAGCAAAAGAGTTGTCAAAAGGATTTTTAGGTGACATGACATGACCAAGGAACCAGGCATCAAGACTAAGCTGAAAGGACGAAATTGAAGGAAAGAAAAAGCAACTGCAGTTACCTGTCTAGCCTTCAACACTCTACTTGAGCTTGTAGATCTATGCGATTCAGCTGCTTGCTGCTTGCTTGTCAGTTCATGCTCCAACTGGTGGTACTTTCTTGCAAAATCTGCTGATAATGCCCTCTCCTCTTCAACTTGTTTTTCTAATATGATCAACTTCTCCCGAAGGATCCCGACTTCCACATGTGCCAACTCAAGTTGCACCACCAATTCCTTTCTCTTTGCCTCTATGGCCTCTATATTAGCCGCGAGTTCTGATGACAATGCTCTCTCCTCCTCAACTTTTCCTTCCAGTATATTCACCTTCCCTTGTAACTTGCCTACTTCTAATTGTTTTCCAGTAAGTTGAGACTCCAGTTCCTCTTTCTTTGCATTTATGGCCTCCATACTTTGACACCTGGCTAAAAGTTCTACTGAAAATGTCTCACCCTCCTCAAGTTTCATCTCAAGTGAATTAACCTTCTCCCGTAGTTCATGTATTTCCGAATTTGCTGACTCAAGCTGACACTCCAATTCCTCTTTCTTTCCCTTCAACACTTCCATTTTCCAACACCTAGATGCCAGTTCCGTGGACAAAGCTTTCTCTTCTTCAAGTTTTCCTTCTAGCAAACTAATCCTTCCTTTTAACTCTGCAACTTCACCATATGCCAACTCAAGCTGAAGTTCTATTTCCTTCCTGTTAGATTCTGTTACCTCTATATTTTGGCACCTCACTTTCAATATGGTAGACAACTCCTCCTCTTCTGTAAATTTCCTATCTAACATGTTTATTCTCTCATGTAACTTAGCATTTTCTATATTTGCTGATTCAAGCTGAATTTCCAGGTCATTTTTCTTTCCCTCAGCTGCTTCTAGTTCTATCTCAAGATCATGTTTTTCCCCATTAACCAAATTGAGCTGCCTTTGCAACTCAACCAACTTACCTTCAGCTGCTACCAGCTGATCGCATGTATCCTTCAGTTGATTGTTCGTTACAGCTAAAGACATTTCCATTTCAACTTTCACAGTTGTCATCTTCTCAACCCTCTCTTGCAACTCAGCCATACGCAGATGGACAGTATCAAGTTGTTTTCTTGAACAGCTGTCTCTGTTGGAAGCATGGTCCAAATCATCATCATGCTCAGTGCTAGAATTTCCATGGTCAGCCTCGGGCAATGCAACAAGCCTTTCCATCTCAAGAAAATCATCCATTAGGTCAATTTCTACAGAAGTGGCGAAACATTTCATGCTAGACTTTTCCATCTTGAACTGATCCAGCTCTGTGATTAGAGCTGATGCCCATGAATCTGAACAACTTTGCTTGTTATCCAGACTTAACAACTGTTCACCTGCATCTGACTGGCTATCAGTGACAGATTCAACATAATATGAGTTAGAAATGACCTTGTGCTCATTAGCTAATGATAATTTACGTGCTGCAGCTCGCAACCTACGGCACTCAGCTTCAAGCCTGGCCACTTTCTTTATGCTATCCAAATGTTGTTTGCTAGCTGCTTCTGCTGTTCTGGTGCTGAGCTCCACCTCTATTGTCTGCATTTGAAGATTCCCAGTAAGGGTATCAAGTTCAACTTTAAGAGCAGAATTTTCTTCCTCGAGAATTTCAATCTTTGTGCGAAGCCTGTAGTCAAAAGAGGTGGTAGTTTCAGCTTTAGCTTCCATCTTGGCTTGAAGCTCAGTAAGCTGGATTTCGAGCTCCAATT
This sequence comes from Musa itinerans, assembly GCA_001649415.1. Taxonomy (NCBI): domain Eukaryota; kingdom Viridiplantae; phylum Streptophyta; class Magnoliopsida; order Zingiberales; family Musaceae; genus Musa; species Musa itinerans. Next base: position 762,097 of record LVTN01000037.1, read on the forward strand.
TTTCAGACTCCCATTCATGGGTTTTTTTGGTGATGGCATCGTGGACCTTCTGTTCTTGATCTTCTCTTGTCTGCCGTAGCTGCCTGACGCATTCCTTGAGGGCAGCATCAAGATGAACAACTCTATCTTCAAGGGACGAGTTCTCCCTTGATGCAGCTTCAAGATGCTGTTTCAGAGATGAAATCTCCTTTTCTGCATTTTCCCAGCCTGGCAAGAAAGTTGAATAATTCCATCATGTAACTGACAATCCAGTAGCATGAAATAATTATGTGAATATTCACCTAGTGCAACAAAAGTGAACAATGACCAAGCCTGAGATGCCTTACATGTTAAGAAGTCCTATTGAACTATTTCTGCACTATATTATTTGTCCCTAGTTCTTGTTTATTGACAGCTACATGTTAGCTTTTAGCAACTTCACAGAACATACGTGATGATCGAAAAATGAGGGCATATTTTGTGCCATATATCTGTCAATAGGTTGAATTCTTGAAAAGAAATCCAAAACAAGTTTTAGGTATCGTCAAACTAATTGAAAAGAGAGTAACAAGAAAAATGAACATATAAAAGTTTTAAGGTTTACAGGCAATAGTACAAGAGGAAATAATGAAACAAGTTAATTTCTTTCAATGCAGATAGTTATTCTGTCTTCCATTGAAACACCTCGACTTCTGTTTTCTCCCTCTAATATAGATTTCTTCTTCTTTCCAGACCATGCTCCATGTAGTGTCAAATATGCTGTCATATCCATATTTAAGTGCAGAAGACTTGGAATTGAACATGTCTAACACCAGATAAACAAATAGCACCAAAGCATCCACATGAGTGATTTAGAACTTAATATTTTTTAAAAACATTAGTACAGGTTGTAGTGATTAATCATAGATGAGCTATCACAGTGTTAAAATATAGCAGAACAATAGGAAGATTGAAAAACCTACACGTGAGTTATAGAAAGGTTACACTAAAGCGTGTCAGATATTAGAAAGTACTAAAAATGTATGTCAATGATATGGCAATATACTGGTAGCCTTATCATCAAGAGCCATACTAAATTCTGCAAGTAATCAGAATCGTCAGAGATATTGAATCACTCTGCATGCTCTCGGAAAAAAAGAGCTGTATTTTACATTCATTTAGACTGAGTGTGCCTTCAATAGGTCAGCAGCAAAAAAAAAATTAATAATTCTATCTGGAATGGACCTTAAAGAAGGATACTAAATGAAACAAGTAATTACTCACTTAAATCACAAACCTGCTCGAATCCTATCCTTCTGGAAAATTTATGGAGTATATTAGAGTTGATGCTTGAAATTCACGTATAAATGTCAAATATTCCCTTATGTCAAAGCACTACAAAATTATGGTGCTTGAACAAGGATCCTTCAGAAAAGTTTGAACAAGGCAGTTTACCTAAAACAGCTTCTTCTGCAATTTTTCCGTGTTGCTTCACCAAATCTTCTTTAGCACTAACATTCAGAAGAGCAGCTGATAGTTTCTCATTCAAAAGCTTTATAGTTTCATTGTCCTCATGGCTGACATCCTTTGACGAAACCTCTGGTGATTGAACATGATTTGGAGAAGAATTAATTGAAGTCCTCAGTACCTCCTGCTATAAAATAAATGAATTGAGTTATTTACATGGGTTTATAATAATTATTGCAAAAAGGTAAAATACGTAGAGAATGCCTCTTGTAATGTAAAGCAGCTTTGTGCTTCCAGAAGCACATTCCCCAACCTATTTTTGGATTATCTCAATAAGTGTCATGGAAATAGTAGCAATAAATATGGATAGAAAATAATGATAGCACAAGGGGAGAAAATTACAGTTCCAGACTGTCTGATCATAAAATTGTCGGTTATGCTTACCGAGACAAAAGTGTGAACGTCCTGTATTAAGTATGTTGCCGTGCCGCAAACTAAGCGATACAATACTATCTCATGATCAAATACCAACAGTGCTAAAATTTTTTGGCATGTAAGACTCAGAAAAAATGATTGTCAAAATAATAATGACATACTCTTCCAATAATGATCCTGATAAACTAATGCAAGAATATGGAATTCGACAGTCAGACTTCTTCAAGAGAAACCAATGATAAGCAGATGCTTATAAATGTTGTCAGTCGTTCACATGGTCCAAGTATGTGTAGGCTTAGCTGCCATAATTTCGATACATATTCTAAATCTTTTTTAAAATTTTACCTAAAAGATTTTGGTCAGAAGTAGAATTTCCTGTACATTCTTGGAAATCTAGGACCTGTCAAGTCCACATCCTTAGGAGGTAATCTGGGTTTTCAAATATGTTTAGCAATGGAAGTTATCTAAAATCAGGGATGATAGAGCTGTTTGCTTAATTAAGTGAATTTGATCACCGTAAAGGAGGTGCATATCATGGCCATAAATTTATGTTCATCACCAATAATTTATGGTTGCAATGAGAAAACATATCCAAAAAGTTGGTGCAGAAAAGACATGGATGTTCGATATTAGAAAAAAGAAAATGAGAAGTGCAAGAAATCACGAAAAACTAGGGACTAATCATGGATAAAATGTATGAAACTACTTAAAATGATTTCAGCATTGATAAACAGGGTGTGTAAGTGCACTTATAAAGCAAGGTGAGATACTTTTGATCACATAACGCTTCATCTATGATTTATGACAGATATTCAACACCAAAATCATGCTACGCAAAAAGATTCTGATGAAATGTTAAAAATATTTTTCGATAATCTGATGGAAATTTTATAAAAATAAACAGCCTAGAAAAATGAAAACATACTATTTGAAATATCGAGAAATAAACTGATAAAATTAGTATCATTTGATGGCAACATATTTTCTTCATTAAGACGAGAATATCGACGAGCAGAGAAAAGGGAAAGCTTTACATCATAAATTTGCACCAAATACAAAATGAGGCTGATATTAAATTGGAAAATTAAGCCATGAGCAACAAGGAAAGTAAGACGATGGTGCCCGTTTAGCGTATTAAAATGAAACTAAAAGAAGCTCCCTCGAAGGCCAGGGAAGTCACAGCTAGGAATGACATCAAGATGGAGAACCGAAACGAGTCCGCAAAAATTGCTGTCGTGGAACGTTTCAGCCAGAGCTCAGAAAAGTCTTAGTTAACGGTTGATGATAACGCTGGCAGTTCAAACCGCATATCATGGAAGAAGACGACACAATTATCCGACGCTGGTGCTTCTGGTTCTGCAGGGATCGTCTTTTGCCAGGCACGATCACTACGAACCCTCACTCATGTTTTGACTTTCCCAATCACAGGTTCCTCCGCCATGCCTATACATAAGATTCGAGAAGCAAAAGAAAGATTTCTACTCATCTACAGGACAGGGTGACGAACAAACCTGTTCTCCGGAGTGCATCTCCGAAGAGACCGATCCCGAGCTCTCGGTCTCGCCAGGGCTCTTGTCCGACGGCTTCCGCCTCCACAGCCAACTCCGGCGGTCCATCTCTCAACTTGAAGAATCCAATCGGGTTCCCAGATCATCACCGCCGAGATCCCAAACGATCAAACGCCTTCGAACAAGCAAAGCAGGACCCCCCATCCCACGAATTCATGGATGACCAAAACCATCCTCCAACGAACTCCGCAGCGAAGAAAGGTAACAGATCAAAAGGCATTCAGCAAATCAACCCCCAGCATCGGTAGACCGGTAAAGAGAGCGATCTGAGGGTCGGGTCAAGATCCCGACTCGGTGAGACGCAAACGCTAATCAGAGAAAACTAAGGTAACACATCGAAAAGAAGAGAGAAAGAAGCGGAGCTGGGGCGTTGAAACGGTGAGACAGTGGAAGAGTGGGCTGGGTTGTCAACACGGGCATGCAGAGAGGTGGAAGGTATTTTGAATTCAAGATCACGGTTTTGTGCCTTCACTCATTTTCTAGGGTTGAATGATTCAGCGTCCAGATTATACAATAGAGAGAGAATCGATCTTAGTGTAGGATCATGAGAGGCGAAAAGGGGGGTCTTCTTAATCGGGTCGAGAGGAGACAAAAGGTGGGATCAAATCAAGGCTTTTTGCTGGGCGCCGCTACTCAGTGACTGCTGCTTCGTGGAGGAGAAGGCGGACGCCGGTTCGCTGGCATCCGAGAACGAGCGTCGGCGTAATTCCCGCCCCGGGTGGGGGTCGGTGTCTGTGTTCCTCATAAAGCACCACGCTCAAAATATCCCCCTCCGTTGTTACAGAAGGTTTGATACTTTTGAACGCAACAGCTCCTCTCTCTCTCACTCTCTCTCTCTCTCTAGTCGATTATAATTATTTAATATTTGCAAAAGAAAAAAAAATCCATTATAAATTTTATTTACTTGTTAGAAAATGATGAATATGCCCTTGAAATTTTGGATTTTTGTGTGCAAATCCCCACGGCAAATTAGCTGTTAAAAATCTATAATAATAATAGAAAATAAAAATGCTTAGCTAGTCTGATGGGTAAAGATTATCACAAAATAATAGGATCAAAAATTCACATTCATCACTTATTCTTTATAAAATAAAAAAATCATAATACTTTTATCATATCAAACATTATAACCTCATATATCATTTTTCATAAATCAAGGATTTTAAACACTTTTGATAAGATATATTTTGGGCCCAGGCCACGTCATGCCATGCCGCAGCCAAGTCAACAAGAGGAGCACCCCCGCGCGCCAAATCAGATTCCGTACCAAGGCACTACTCGGTACGACCCGCCCCGGAAAGTTCAGGACGGCGCCATTCCGCGCATCCCGGGACGGCACCGTTTCGCGTGTCCCGGGACAGCGACCACACAAAGGTACTGTTAGTGCAAACAGCTTTATGCCGTGGCCTCGGGGCCGTCGCGGCTTGGTTGGGGCTCCGAATGACGAGGATCTTGCGCGGGTGTCTCCCGGGGGGGTTCCTCGGGACTGCAGAGGTCGCCGGCTTGGGTCGTGGGGGTGGGTCGCCGTTTCCACCGGAAAGGGGCTCCTCGCCTGTGCATCCAGTGAGAGGCGTCTTGTCTTCGTTCCTGCACACAGGTCGGGTTGGGGTGCTCGACCCGACCCCTCCGATGATCAAGTTAGTAGAGGTGGAGGGGGTTTCAGATGAAGAAGGGTTGTTTTTCTGTATCTTCCCCCCTTTCTCCTAATGAACGAGAGGGTATTTATAGGGAAGCATATTACTTCCTGAGCTGCCCACTTGCAGGGGGCAGGCTGGTAGCGTCTGACTTTGTGTTGGCGTGGCGTGAAGAATTGAGCTTTGGCAGGATGTTTAATGCCCCTCGATCGGCGTTCCGGTCCTGCATTGACCAGGTGCTGTTGCGTGAGGCGTCATCTGACGTTAGCCGAGTCTTATCATAATTACTATCCTCATCATATTCCCCCCCGAAGGAAATCATGTCGTAAAAGGGGGAGTCCGAGGCATGGCTTCGGTTTTGAGAAACTGTCCCAGCCGGGCGCCTTGCCGGAGGTGTGGGAATCGTGGAGTTTAGCAACTAAGGAGGGTCGGATGTGCAGCGGTGACCCAGGTA
>LVTN01000037.1:771293-814601 GCA_001649415.1 Musa itinerans
ATATTAATATATATTTTTATATAAAAATTAGTTAAATTAAAAGTAACCCTACTTTTTATTATTTTTAATAAAAAAAAGTATTTTTAAAATCAATAAAATATTAAATCTATTATCAAAAAATATAAAGCTTGTTTGTTTATTTTACAAGGATGGTAGAGTATTTAAATCTCATTCGATGAATCTATTAGAAAAGAAACTTAATTATCCTATACATCGTCGTTGAAGAGATAGAATAAAAAGATGCAACGGAAGATTGAATTGAATACGGTCATCACGAGAAGGTGTATGGGGACGTTTGACTAAATTAATATACAACCTTTAGAATGTGTCACGCGATCCCTATAAATAGATAGACATTTATGGTTTCAGATCTATGGAGAAATTATAATTATGGATAAAATATAATTATAATTATATGAGGATTCTTTTATATATTATTATATCCCCACCATCTCTCGATCGATCACCACTCTTTTCTATATCCTCTTTTATTTTTATTAAATTGGTATCAGAACTACATTAAGATTACGGGTTATGTTAAAATTCAATTTCCTTATGTCACTATAGTGTTAGGAAAATTAGAACATAGAAAAAATTATATTGAAAATCTTATTTGTCAAAGGCATGATCAAACTCAACCATTGGCTTGACATTAGCAACCTAACCTAATTTAATGGAGCACTATCTTGATAAGAAAATTAAGCTTGAGAGAGAAAAAAAATAGAAAATAAATTTAATTATCTTATACATTGTATTAGGAAAATACACCATGAAAATGTGGAATAAGATATTAAAAAAAAAAGCACCATCTTGAATGGTTACATGAACCTTTATATACATAACCATTAGAATATATTCCATAATTTTTTAGATAGTAGTTCGTAATATGAATTATAATTATAGAGAGAATAGACGATGTGTTTGGAAACGCATTTGAAATATACATTTGAATTGATGTTTAAGAAAAAAATTTTAAACCGCATCTAATCTTTCATGAGAAATCCTCAAATACTGATGTTATGTTAGGATATCATTAGCATTTCTTGCTTATGTTAATATAAAATTTTAAATCCCTAAAACGCCATATGATATTACCTAAAATTATAAAAATATCAAAATGATTTAGTGAGAAATCAACATGATCTATGTTTTCTATAAGTAATGTTTTATATATTAATTTTCAAAAATTACTATATATATTAATATAATTATAATTTTTATTTATTATATTTCAAAAATTACTATATATTAATATAATTATAATTTTTATTTATTATATATTTGGGTCATTTAAAATTTTATAATATTAATATATTTATTTATTTATCTACTTATTTAATTTTAAATAAAAAAATTTATTTATTTTGAATAACATTAAAAATATTAGAAAGATAAATTTATCGTAAAATATTCAATAGACTCTTGAAATATAATTTTACCAAGTAATACTTATGAATATGCATATTTAAAATATATTTTTTATCTATTATTTACTAAGCACTCGAAGCATTCTACAACTATATATTCAATCAAACCCCCTTTTTCGACTATACATTAAACATATAAATGATATTTTAAGTATTTGTAATATTAAAGAAAAAGTTTACGATGATCGAGGATCTTATGATGATTTGATAAAAATTTTACTAGTTAAACCAATTAATACCTTTTTATGATTCAAATTATGTTGATGAAAAAAAAAGAAAAGCATTTATATTATTCTTTATAATTCAAATGATTGATAAAACATAATAAATAAAAAGAAATTCTGAAACATATTATCATCTCAATTCGTTCACATGTGTGAGATCTCAAAATATCTCGTTTGTACTTTGGTGCTGAGCTCGATTGTTTTCCTTGACTATACTTTTGTCATTTAAGAGAGATGAAAGAAACGTTGTGTTTTCCATATTATTTTTAATATTTCACAAGACACATCGGACAAAATATTGATCAAACTACAAATGATGTGATTTACTTTAGTCTGATTCCAAGAAGATAAGCATAAATGTCGAAATAGAAGGATATACGTGTAATTTTATTATATATATATTTATTAAAAAAACTCTTAATTTAAATCCTTGTTGTGTCAAAAAAAAAAAAAAAAAAACCTTAGTTGCTATTCCGGGGGGTTTCACAAGTGGATGTAAACCTCTGCTACTTATATCTTCATCATATATCATCGTCTACCTCAACCGTCAATTCGATTTCTCTATCAGCCTTCTCGTTTGATGCCTTCACGAACAAAATAAGTCATTTATTGTCGTCATAAGTGGACAAAAACTTCTGGCTACTTACACTTTCATCATACATCGTCGTGTACATCACATCCTTTCTATTAAGGACGACGATAAGTGAGGGAAGGGGAGGAGGTCACGAGTGGACATAAGCCTTTAGCTACTTGCACCTCCATCTTACACCGTTGGCTACCTTATCTCATCTTTACTAAGGATGACGATAGGGGTGGAGGGGGGGAGGGCACGAGTGGATATAAGCCATTGTCTATTTGCACTTTCGCATGCGAGTTGGCTTGTATGCTTGACCGTGCCTATAGTCGCCTTCACGTATGAGCCCACTCACCCTCCGATTGCTACTCCTGTTCCAACTTTCTCTATTGCTCGCAGCCCCTTTTTTTCTCGTTTGTGATCATTAGGCTTCCTCGTTGGCGGGCCCCTCCTTCCTCACAAGCATTGTTGATGTCCTCCTACTATTATATAAAAATATATATATATAATTATAAAAATTAAAATTAAAAACATATACACAAGTTTAAAGTTTGACGAACAAAATAAGTCAATTCAATTTCTCTATCAGCCTTCTCGTTTGATGCCTTCATCCATCCAATTGCTTTGATGCACGATAGCGATCGATGACATGCATACGCCACCAAACTCTTGTAACATTACCAATCCAATCCAAATACTAACCAAAATCATACCATCTAATCTCCTTAATTAGTACCTTTAAACTAGGAACAAACTTGATGTGTTACGCCTCCCAGGGTTAATATAATCATAAATGGTTTGCTTTCCAATTCTTGATGGCCGCCATCGCACCTATATCACTGTCGATAATCTTCGATGTTGCATGCCATTAGATCCTAACTCTATCGTCATTAGTATTATATATGCTAATGTACTTAACAAATCATATGCTCGTCGGTCATACCTACCAAAGGATGATGATATGCATGGAAGAAGCACATGACACGGAATCAACTTGTGTTCTTCATTCAATCGGGTGCTTCTGTTTACGTATATTAAATACTTAATTTCATGTTCAGTAAGTTCACATGAATAAAAAATCGAATACATTTGACTAAGTGTCATGTAATCTCAGCCAATGTTGCCGATTCGATAAGCAGGATAAGAACATCTTAGCAGCTTAGCATGACCGTGCAAGCTTAGACGAATTAATATGTGATAGATTTAAAATGATATATACAAAACTTATTAATGCTTTCCTTGGATAAATGGGTTATAATAGCCCCATACTTTCCCTTTTTGTATGAATCATATGGACACATTATATACCATGCATTTATCATCAACGTTTAATATGTGATAGAGAGAGAGAGAGAGAGAGAGAGAGAGAGAGAGAGAGAGAGAGAGTGAGAGTAAAGACAAGCAAACAATTATTTCATATATTATATGAAAAATGGTGCACAGGATTTCATTCATTCACATTACTAGTTTATGTGGTGGTTCGGGCATGCATCTCTCTCAGAACCAGTAGCAACTGGCACCATAAAGACCTGCTGTCCTTGCAAGCCACAGGAGCATGGCTTCCCCACCCTTTGCGTGTGTGTGGGGGGGAGGGGGTTGCCTCTTTGCTCGATCATGTTCTTTGCATTCAAGTGTTTCCCCCACTGCCTCTTGGATTGAAATGGATGTTTTGGTTTGTATGTTCTGCGTGGTGTCGTCCAGGGGTGAATGCTGTCCTCTCTCTCTCTCAGTACCATCTCATTTTTAGATATCAATGTCGATGTAGTAGTAGTGTCTTTGTTTTTGTCACGCTTCATGCAATAGGGAGATAGGATCGAATGGGTTACCTTTTACTACTTGTAATGGTGACGATTAAACTGCAGTTCTTGGGACATAATCTCTGTGTTTATTATGTGGATAACATTGTGAGGAAGAGAGTGTTCATATCACGTTATGTGGATAACAGTTCTTGTCGTTTATTATGTAGGATCATTACACCATGATGATGCATTCAATCCTAAGCACAAGAAAGTGAGACTAATTATGTTATAATGATAGACAACAGATTAGGTCCTAAAACTATCCAGGAAAGAACTTAAGACCTAATTGTTTTTTTTCATTTGATCAGATGTGCTTTTTCTAGCATAAAAATATATTTATAATGCAAGTGATCAAAGCCACTCTTATCTCTTAGCTTATGGGTCACGATGCCCTATATCGAACCAAGTCACTGAGAAGGTTCGTCTGCTAACAGGAGCCTTGAGGCCACCGAAACATTTGAGTTCTCACCTGTGTACATGGCGGATGAACGTAACTGGGACCTGCGGGCACATGAAAAGTCATATCCTGCATCCTAACAGTGGATATGTAAGCCACTCAGGTTACAAAGATGAAAAGAGTCGAGTGACAGGAAAGGAAGTCCATCATTTTACACTGCTGGCTGGGCATGAGCCATTGTTCATGAGAAGCCTCACAAACATCAGCACTCGTGAGTTGGCCGGAGATCCATAAGCTTCTACTTGCATCACTAATTTGAATGACTTTAGGAGATTTGCAACAGATTTTTCTGCCTTGAATTATATTTTTTATCACTAAGTTGAATGACAGTCTTTGCTGCAACTAAACCAAAGAGAGAGAGAGAGAGAGAGAGAGAGAGAGAGAGAATATTCCAAAACTCCTTGCTATCTTCTTCACCCAATAAGACTCTCCATCCCTATAAATCAAATTAAGCATCATCAACTTGTCCAGATGTTCTCATTTTTATAAGCAATTATTTGGTCTGCTGGTGTGCATGGAGTGATGGAGAGTAGTCCATTCTGCTTCCGTGTCTGACTTCAGCAGAGCACATTGCAGATCAGCACGGCATAGAGCTTCTGAAAGGTTAGATCATCTTGTCTCCACCTCCATTCATTTGTGATCATGCTCCATATGTCGAAGCAAAATAAAGAGGTGGTACGCAATAAATGCTCAGAATCTTTTTTGTCAGCTCCCCTCCCTCACCGATATCTTTCCATATTTCTTGGCTTCTTAATTGCATCCAGTTCCAAGGATTCACCGATGCTTGCGTTCACATTACATCTAATTCTCTCTCTCTCCCTCCGTTTGAGAATATTATAATGAACATTGCTCTCTTTTGCTCTAATAAATATACACCTCCAATGAGTCTTAGAATTTTGCAGACAAATCTTGTATGACATACGGAAAGATGAAAGAAGACAACACAAGTGTCAAATCCCCGAAAGCAGGCCAAGATCATGAAGAGTTTGCCACTGCTACAGCAGTGTCAGAAACCAGTGGACAAACTCCCCTCAGAAAAAGAGGAATCATTAACAGTCCGGAGCAGCAGATGAACAGGAAGAGAACCAGAACATGAGCAAGTCTTCATGTACAAAGCTCGGTAGAGTCTAGAGTGTGATGTCATGTTCTCGAATGCTCTGGCAAGCATTCAAGCAGCATTGACCAAAAGCCATTCTGGGGAAAAGAAAGATTGCAGTGGCACTCAAAGCCAAGCAGACCTCTGTGTCCAACTGCAGCCGTGCATCATCACGACTCCTGCTTGGTACATTCTCTGCGTTTACATCAAACGATAGTTGGAAGGTTTAGGCACTAAGATCTGCAGTTTCCCAGCTCAACAGATGCAAAAGAAAGTTGCCATGGATGAAAGCTTTGAGATCTACATGGGGCATTGTACCTGCACAAACTAAACAGACAGAGGAAAGGACCTGGATAAAACTCCACAGATTGTTTCTCAAGTCAACACATTTTTTGATATTGCAGTGTTTGAATCCATTGATTTGGTGAAGAGCTCAGAAGCCAAACAGTTTCCAAGGAACAAGCGAGTGTGATCTTTCAGACCACCTGCGACGCGCAGGAGCTGCGAATCTGCTTTCGTTTCCGAACCATATCAGTGTAGCATTTATTATTATTGGGCCTTACCGGATCCGTTCATTGGGCTGGGCCGGACTGGTCCATGAACCGGTTGTCATTGTTATTAAGATTTGTTGGCTTGGTTCGATCAAGAAAAGAGAGAGGCGGCGCGCCGGCTTGGAAGGGGAGAGAAGAAGAGGAGAAGGATGGGGAAGACGCCGGTGAGGATGAAGGCGGTGGTGTACGCGCTGTCACCGTTCCAGCAGAAGGTGATGCCCGGGCTGTGGAAGGATCTCCCCGGCAAGATCCACCACAAGGTCTCCGAGAACTGGCTCAGTGCTACCCTATTGCTCACCCCCGTCATCGGCACCTACTCGTACGTCTCTCTTCTCTTCGCCCTCCATTTTTTTTCTTATTCCGTCGGTGATGTCTTGGAGGAAAGGGCGCAAATTTCAGCTTTGTTCCACATTTGATTGAATTGGGAGGCATCAAATTAGGTTTTGGTGGCTTCCCTTTCCGAAGTAAATACGACAGATTTGGTTGGGCTTCCATGTTGTAGATTGCTTTTTTCTTATGCCTACCCTTTAGATTTACCGAAAAACACCTAAATTTCTTCAGGGTTGAAGGATATTATCTGAACCTGATTTGCAGCTGGAATATTTTGTATTTTTTTCCGATCTTCTATTTCACCTTCTACTTTATTGACTTCGCCGTTAAACTTGTGGATTACTCAGAGTATCAGAACCGGAGAGTTCTCAGCCTTCTGGCTTACAGGCCTATATGTGACTGTCATACCACTTTCATAAGTGAGCCCTATTTCAATCGAGTCTTGAGCGATCTGAAGTGGTATCTCAGTCTCCATGAGTTATTTGAAACGCATGAACAATGTACTCTTCATTATTGGAATAACACCTACGGGCTGTAAGTAAATTCCCGAGGACTGCCGGTTTCGAAATATTAGTTGATGTCACAGGCAGTCATCTCGTCAACCCTCGGTTCATCACTTGGGCATCAGGACCATGTTGTGCACACATGCTTGTGTTTTTGAATACATTTGTTCATTTTTCAGCATATCATGTTTATGCATGCATTATATGCATTTGTATACTGCGGGCATCAGGACCATGTTGTGCACACATGTTTGTGTTTTTGAATGCATTTGTTCATTTTTCAGCATATCATGTATTTATGCATGCATTATATGCATTTGTATACTGTGTTAAAATAATATTGATGTCTATGATATTTAGGAGTTTGTATTATGAATTGTTTTAAGGGAAATTATTTATTGTTTCTCTAATGTTCAAAAGAATGGAGAAAATTTTTATCCAGTGGAAAGGAAATACCGGATAGCTATATTTGTAAGAGAGCTTTTTCTTGATATATTCATCAAATGGCTCAAATAGCGACTAACCTGTTGGTAAAACAACACTTGGTTTGCTTTTAAGAGTAGAAGTATGAAATCTGATATAAACCAAGGATCCTGTGTTTGTAAAGATAGGAATCCTGAACTCCCAGTGGCAGGTTTTCATTTTTTACCTTTTCTTTAAGTGAACTTTTATCAGAATATCTTGATTTCCTGCATCGTTGGAACTTGTAATGGTCATAATCAATTTTAGTCGATGAAGAGGTAGATGTGGTGAAGGGAAGAAACATGTTAAAACAAGTAAATAAACAAGCTAGAGACAGGAGATAACGATGGCTAACTAATTAGCCAAGAACGTTTGCAAAATTATTATGAAGAATTCACATAAAATTACTTTGTTTTATGTTAACTCAATATAGAACGACATTTTTTCAGATACAAAGACTTGTTAGATGTCTCCAAATTCATGCTATTTTGACAACTCCCTCTCAACTAAAGTTGATTCATAACTAATCGAATTATTCTCTCTAACATATAATCCAAAATTTGTTATGTAACCATTTCCATCAATAAGAGTATTTACATCACTTGTGAAGGTGGGCTTCAGAACTCTTTCTAGTTTCACATAACATATTATCTTTAAAATAAACTTGTTTGCATGACTAGAAACAAAATTGTAGTGAAAATGGGACCAAAAAAATCAGAAAATAGTGTATGAGAGGACTTCTCATCATACCTGTAACAGAAGTAGTGCTTTATGTTAAGAATTCAAGTCAAAACAGGAATGATCAACTAAGCTATGTAAACCTTAAAGATAAACAGGGTTCACTTGCTATTTAGAGATCCTAGATAATTTAATCATTGTTTTCCCTGAAATAAAATTAAAATGGAGTAAGATTGCAAATAACTTAAAGCAACATCTGAGTGACTGTGAAGTGTGAACCCTGAGTGTCTTTAGCTTCTTAAAAGCATTTGAGTTTGATCTCATGCCATGAAGTATGGTTAAATATCTCACAGAAAATTTTCCAGTATTACCAAGATGAGGAATCCAACATTCCAATGAAAATTTATGCCCAAAAAAGCAATGATTCCTATTGGAACATAGTGTTGTACTTAAGTAGCCCGAAGTAGGTAACCGAGGAAAATACTAGTGAACATGGGTATATGAGTCGATTTGCCTACACATCTTGCTCCATTAAACAGATCTCTTCACTCCATGAGGCTGAACTTCTTCCGGAAAATGATTCTTCTCTGCCAATTGAAGGCATAAAAAAACTTGAAATATGGTATTACACATTGTTAAAAGTTGCCTGGGCTAGCAATATAGAACCAATCCTCCAGGAACTTATGTCTTATTGATAAATTTGATTTAATATTTCTTTCAGCCTTGTCAGATAGGAGTTTCTGTTCAATTGCTGACCTTCTATGGAGGTGCCACAGTATGTCTAGGTTAAGAGAGCGGATATGTTCAAAACATTTGCTAAGATGTGGTCCTACAAAGTGATCTGCCCATATGCTACGTTTCTAAAATGGGAGATTAGATGAAAAGCATATTCTTTTTTGCATAATATAACTATTTTACATATATGCTTTCGGTATATTATGTCTCTTTTGTCATGTTCAAATTTTTGTGTGAACCTCATATTTGTTGGTGCAGTTATGCTCAGTACTATAAGGAGAAGGAGAAGCTGGAACACAGGTACTAAGGACAAGATGGTTTTTGGTTCATTTGTTCAGAAAGGAGTTCTGAAATTTATTTTGCAGTATCTTGAGTTGTGGTCTTTTTAAACAGAAAACTCATTGGTTTTGTTTAAAATAATCAAGAATGCGAATTCATTATACTAGTATATTGTTACAGTTTCTGATATAACTATGGGGTTCTGCAATATACAAAGCTTTCTTCTTTTGTTATTGAGGAAGCTGGTAGGTTTGCTAACTATTAATGTACTGATCGTTTCCCTACATATGGGATGTCAACAGCTTGATACTAGATGTGGTTATTGATAAAACATTGTCGACCAAGCGTCTTTTATGTGGTATCTTATTGTTAAAAGTCTTTTGTGAAAGGTCAGATGGAATGCCAATGTAGCATGTCTGAGACCTTTTGGGTTAAAGGTTGTCAGCTGGCTGATGAGAATGGTCGTTCCATTGGCTGTCATGTACATATTGTCATGTAGGTTCTGTCACATATCTTTGACATTTCATGTGCTTTCTCTGAAAGGATGGGCTTTTTCAATTTTCATAATTTAGTTCATTTCTCAGCGAGTTATGAGAACACAATTATTAGTTGTGTTGTCTGGACATCTAGAGTTGATAGTGATGACTTGACAATATCCAGCCTTGACTAGGACTGCCATCTGCACTAGGTTCATGCCCAGATGGCCCAGGAGCACGATAGCCCAATTGGCCATCGTCTTCCATCTGTCAAGGCAGGATAGGCCAGCTTTTTATCCTCTGGATCCATATTTAAGGATATGACTTGTGACAAGGGGCAAGATAATCCTTGCAACAAGTATACATTGGTGATTAACTATTGAATAATGATCTTGGAAGCCTGATACTTTTGTCTTAGGTAAAATTGGATAGGACAATTGAGCTGTTAGTTGTCAGTTCATTTTATTGCTTCCACCTCCATTAGTGCTACAAGAAGCTGCTCTGCCATTACACCATAAAAAATGGTGCAAGCAAATTATGCTTGTGAAATTGTTAATCTGCTAAGCACACATGATATTATTTTAGGGATAATCACCCCTTATTCTGAGGTAGCTGATAATATATAGATAAGATTTTTTTCCTCACTAAGCGTTGTGGTTTTACAACTGCATGTGATCCTAAAGCAGTCTGAATAGAGTCTAATACACTATTCCTCATTGATATTTGTAACTTTTAATGCATTTGGCTGCATTATGTTCTCAAATGAAATCAATAAAGCCTGTTTAGTCAGAGATGGCCTTCCATTGCTTTTTTTGTTTCTTTGGACAGTAAGTTGAAGCTATACAAAAACATGTAGCATGAAAGAAGCTTCAATTTTTACAAGATTGCTCAAGTTAATTATAAGACAAATAATTTGATGATCTAACCATCTCTCTCTGATGGGAAGTACAGAGAAGTTGTATCCTATTTCCTCCTGCAGACTGCCAGGAAATAGTGATACATCAATCAATGATAAAAAAAATTAGATAGCTGGAGGTGGTTTTGGAACTTGTCTATTGTCATATAAAGAATTGCTCTAGTTGAAGTTGATCATCTTTTTTTTTTGTAATTGCTCTAGTTAAGTTGTTCATGCAGAAACCACACCACCAGTCCCATATATATATGTATCTTACACCAGTTAGGTTGATTCAGAATCACATACATTAATTCCTTTCCTCTCTTTACTACTGAGATTTCTTCTTGAAGCACACCCTGAATCTTAGTTTATCTGGTCCATCCTAATAATCCATCTCATACATGAAGAAATCATCCAAATCCTTCTCGTTGTTGTTGCTATCACTAAAGAATGAAAAGATATCAAAGCACCAGAGCATTGGAGGCCCCTGCCAACCACAACCAGCTCATAACAAAGAGAAGACCAGCTCAACTTCTCTCTTCAGGACAGGAATCTGCAACCTTTTAAACTACTACGAGGTGGGGAGAACACAGCTTAAGCTGGGACAGAAGGGCTTTTGTGGGTGTCACATCTGCTGTAGTGGGAGTCCATCATGCCTTGTGATCTTTGGGTGTTCCTTTCAACCACTGCTGCTACTAAAGTCTTACATGCTCACTGGTTGCCTTGTTAGCGATCTCTGAGGACAGGTAGGGAAGATCGTGAGCTGTGTGCCTGATGCCAGTGCAAATTCAACTTTGGATAGCTGGAGACGGCTTGAAACAAATTTAATTTTAGTTTCCATCACAACTTGGATCATTTCTAATGTTGTCTAAAGCTGCATTATGTTCTATAATCTGCACCTAATGCAAGTATCTGGTGCAAATGTCAAGAAAATTCAGCTTGACTGCTGGAGGTGAGCAAGTATAGCATCAAATGGGCATATAAAGAGAACTGATGTCACACCGTGGATTCTGTGGTATGAGTAGATTAGATATGCAATATTAAACATGCTGATTTGTTGTCACTTCATTGATGCCATAATCCTGTTATAATCTACCACTGGACAGATAGATTAGGTTTCTCTTATCATTTGCCACTAATAATTTATTTTCCTCTTGTGATGAAGTAGAGAAAGAGTGGGCTATATCTTCAAGCAGAAGACGTGAATCTTGACATGCTGCTTTACCTGTGTGCCAAATAATACATGGAAACATATTATTTAAAATAATACATTCTTAACTAAATCTATCCATTTGAACTCCTTTAAAACTACTATCAAAGTAATTTCTTGTACATTAAAAAAAAAACAAAAACAAAAAAACAAAAAAACAAAAAAACAAAAAAACAAAAACAAAAACAAAAACCTTTCAGCTGTGCTAAAACAAGAATTCTACAACTTTATTTAAACTTAAGTCTGCAATTGGTCCATACATACTTTATTTAAACTTGATCATTCAAGTATTAGTGGGAGGACTAAATTGTTACAAAATAGTTGCAAGTCTGAGAAGTGTGTGAAGGAAAAAGAAAGAAATAGGGAAGCAAAACATGTGCCCAAGCCACACAACTATTTCAGTTCATGGGGACATCCACCAATTCAAAATATATTAAAATAACAATCAGCAATATACCAATCTGACCCTTCTACTCAATTTATTTATATAAATTAACCAAAATAAAATCATAAATTTAATCAAACTCAGATACCCACCCCAATGGAGAAGAGTAGTTTTGAGCTGGACTTCATCTCTACCACCACCTTATATAAACCAGTCTCTGTCGTTTCCCTCCTCCACCACCTCTAATAATATTGATACTACTTTCAACCTTCTCTTCCTCTCTCTAAGTCTCCCTGTCTTCGATGGCCCAAGCAACCCAGGCCAAGGCATCCGAAGCCGTCCCCGCGGCGGAGGTTGTCGTCTCCGAGGCTCCCTCTGAGTCGGAACCCAAGGAGCCTGCGGCCGAGGAAAAGAAGTCCGAGGCTGAGGAGAAGAAAACCGAGGCCCAGGAGGTGGCATCGCCCGCTGACGGCGCTCCCGCTGAGTCGGAACCCAACGAGCCTGCGGCCGAGGAGAAGAAGTCCGAGGCTAAGGAGAAGAAAAACGAGGTCCAGGAGGTGGCATCGCCCGCTGACGAGACTGTCACCCCCGACGTCGATCCCCAGAAGAAGGCTCTCGACGAGCTGAAGGAGCTCGTGCAGGCCGCCCTCGCTAACAACGAGTTCAACCCTCCTCCACCTCCCCCGCCTCCGCCCACGGCCCCGGCGGAGGAGCAGCCGCCGATTAAGGAGGAGCCGGAAGCCGCGCCGGCAGAAGCCCCCGCCCCTGCTTCCGTGGAGGAGAGGAAACCGACTTCGGAAGAGCTCCCGAAGACGTCCGAGGCCGCTCCTGCATCGGTTGAGGGACCTCTGAATCCGGAAGTGGTGGAACAGCCCGCTGCACCGGTAAAGGAGGAACCTTTGCCTGCCCCTGCTCAGCCGGAGGAGGAGAAAGCTGCCGAGGCTGACGACGACGGCGCCAAGACGGTGAAAGCCATCGAGGAAACCGTCGTCCCCGTGGACGCTCCCCCTCCGGCCGCCGAGGAGGTTCCTCCTGCTGCAGAGGACTCAGCTAAGGAGCCACCTGAGGAGGACCCTGCTCCGGCACCGGCGGCTCCGCCAGAGGAGGTATTCATATGGGGGATCCCTCTCGTGGGCGACGAGAAGAGCGACACCATCCTCCTCAAATTCCTCCAAGCTCGCGACTTCAAGGTGAAGGACGCCCTGGCCATGCTTAAGGACGCCGTCATCTGGAGGAAGCAAATCGGCATCGAGGCGCTCCTGGAGGAGGACCTCGGACTGCCGGAGCTGGACAAGGTCGTGTACATGCACGGCGTCGACAAGGAGGGCCATCCGGTGTGCTACAACGTCTACGGTGAGTTCCACGACAAGGAGCTCTACGAGAAGACATTCGGCGACGCGGACAAGCGGCGCAAGTTCCTCAAGTGGAGGATCCAGTACCTTGAGAAGGGGATCAGGGAGAAGCTGGACTTCACTCCTGGTGGCATCTCCTCCATGGTTCAGGTGACAGATCTCAAGAACTCGCCACGGATCGGGAAGCATCGGCAGGTCACGAAGCAAGCCGTCACTCTGCTCCAGGACAACTACCCCGAGTTCATCGCCAAGAAGGTGACACATAGCATCTTTAATACACGCTCTTCTGGTCTTGTTTTGCGTTGAATTAACTGGAAAGGAGCAACAATGCTTCCCAAACTGTCAGGTGTTCATCAATGTTCCATGGTGGTATTTGGCTGTCAACCGGATGATGAGCCCATTCTTCACACAGAGGACCAAGAGCAAGTTTGTCTTCGCCGGACCATCCAGATCTGCAGAGACCCTGTTTAAGTCTGTGATATTATCTGAATGACTTTTCTTCCTCGCTCATCCTCTTCATCGATTGCCTCAAATCGGTGGTGTAAGATCCCATACTAGTTGATGTTCTTGATGCAGATACATAGCACCTGAGCAAGTTCCAGTTGCACTCGGCGGTCTTAGCAAGGACGATGACCGGGATTTCACCGCTGCTGATGCTGCTACGGATGTCAGCATCAAACCTTCATCCAAGCAAACCATAGAAATGCCAGCCACCGAGGTTAGATCTGTTCTTCTCTTTATAATCCTGTGAGTAATGTAAGCTTTCGGTGAGAAAGAAGCTTCGTTTGCGACACGATGCTACTCTCGGTCGGCAGGCATGCGTTCTCGTGTGGGAACTCCGGGTGCTGGGATGGGAGGTGAGCTACGGTGCCGAGTTCACCCCGAGCGCGGAGGACGGGTACACGGTGATCCTGCACAAGACCAGGAAGTTGGCCGCCGTCGATGAGCCCGTGATCAAAGGCTCCTTCAAGATTGGGGAGCCCGGCAAGGTGGTTCTCAGCATCGACAACCCCACGTCCAAGAAGAAGTTGCTCCTTTACCGATACAAGGTGAAGAGCTGCAGCGAATCCAACTGATGTAGATGGCAGAAACGAGAGGAACACATCATGAAGGACTGCCTTTGTTTCGGTGATCCTACTCGTGGTTGATTGGCTTGCTTGTTCTGGTTTCGTTCACTGGATCTCGAGGGATTGTGTCACCTATCATTCGCATGTAAATGTTCTGTACATGTTCTTCCGTGGAGTTCCTGAAGTCACGTGGGTTTGCATTTTGGCAAGGTTTTCTTATAAGAATCACCATCTTCCCTTGTGTTTCCAGCTTATCTTCCAGTGTTAGCTCGTCTTCTTCTCGACGCAGGAGTAAAAAGGGATCTTCCACCTGCTGGAAATCAAACAGAAGGAACACAAACAAAGTGGATCGGCCTAATTGTTCCTTCCTTTTCAGATTAATGTATAGTGTCCTTTACGGAGACAACGAGAAAGACAAGGGTACGCCTGTCAGACTCCGGCTCTGAATTCTACGTTCGCAGAACCCTCAGTTACATGTGGGTGATGATGCACACAAACGGATCATTTCTTTTTTCTGATGATAACAGCAGTCGGCTCCTTCGTGTTGTTTGCAGAGCTCGTTCGTGTGCAGCATTGACCCCAACAGAGGACTTTCTCCGGGCCTTTGGCATGTGGTTTTACTTTACAGAAACAAAGAACTCCGAAGAAGATTTTAGAGAGTTAATTACCGGGTGCTCCTGAGCGCAAACTCCTCGTCTCTTGCGTTCCATCCGTGTCACTCATTTCCCTTCGTCTTCATCTGGTTGACAGGAGAGTCGATCACTCGCTGCACTTCCGATGCTGATCCAATACTCACGATTCCCATATCTGGTACAACCACCAAGTGACTCGCCCTGTTTGGCTTCTTTTGAGCTACCGTTTTACATGGAACCTTTTGCACAAAAGCATCGTCGATTCAAAACAAATCAAACGAATCTCCATGCCGACATCTTTGCAATTCTCTTTCTGCCTTCTGCGGGGACGAGATGACCGACTTCCGGTAGCCACTAAGACCGACTCAGAATCTGTTCTTAGGACCTTTGTGCAAGTTCATCTTATCACTTCACCTGTTAATTCACTAGCTTTTTTTCTAATATTCGTTCGGAATCTGCCAGTCCGCTTCGCTCGTCAATGAAGCGATCGGGTCATGGATAAACCTTATCCTTCGGTCACAGTGAAGATTATCTCTGTACAGCTAATAAAAGTGGTGAATCCTGCCATTCCATGGCCGATGGTTTGGACTGCACGAGGCTTTGTCCTCTGCTTGTTTCTGTGCCATCTACAAAGGAGAAGACGGGTCATGTCTTCGGTAGACAAACGTAACATTGGAGTTGGTGGACTGGAATCTTCCTGCACGCATTTCTTTGGCCGCAAGGCATTAGTCTTATTCGTTCCACCACTTCGTTCTTCAATTGTTTTCTTTATTTGTTGGGGGCCGAAAAGAACATCAAATCTAAAGTGATGCAAACAGAGGTCGATCGACATGGGAAAACTTTGGTAGCCACCCAGAACTCGAAATTATGAGGTATTTGTTCTTTCTTGTCTGCATTCCTTTGTGATTATACTTTTAATCAGGTCTCAGGTTTTGCTGTACTTCCATCATAACCTGTTTGGATTGAACATCTTATCGGGCGAGACTCGTTCGCTGCTGAGAGATAATTCCTATCCACGATAAACTCATCTATTTCTATATATTCAACATGACTTCCATCTAATCAACAAAGAAGGGAGTAATCTTTTCTGTACTTTTACATGCATCACAAGCTCTCCTCTCAAGTCATCAACTTGGGAACAGAAAAGGGCTGTTAACCTTGTTGATAAGGCACATTTTGCTCCCAGGACACGTCACGACATCCCACACGTTAAGTCAGAATCGGTACCCCAGGGTATCGGTCAACACGCCTCATCCCAGTAAACCCGGGATGACATTATCCCCACACGCCAGGTCAGAGCCCGTACCGAAACGCTGTCTGGCACGCTCATCACGTCGATCCGCGTACGACCGACCCTATGGTATAAAAACCCTTGGTGGATATCCGCCAAAAGAGGAGAAAAAAAGAAAGACACCTCCACTGACTTGCTCATCGGAGAGGCCACGGTTGGGAATCATCTGACGAAGACCATTTTTGCAGGAAGGCGATCGCCCCCGACCTACGAACGCTCCAACCTCGGAATAGCCGATCGACGTCCCCACGGCGAGCCATCAACTAAGGCCCGAACCGAGGAACGCCGATCAGCACCCTACTGCGAGGACCCGGTGGACCTCGGCATCCAACTCGACCGTTAGGAGACTTCCGACATCAACCCGTGAACCAAGTCGTGCTACATTTGTTCACCAACACTTGTGCTCCATCAGCTAGCAATATTTTTTTCTACATCTTTGTTTAGCAGTATCTTTGAGTTCAGTATTCGTTCAAGGTGCCAAGTAGCTCGATTTAGACAAGACTGGTAGCAGATTGAGTGTTGGGAAAGAACAGTGAGTGTGGCTTGTTCTCCTTCGATGGCTCCAGGGCATTCTTTTAATTGATTTAGGACAAGCCCCAACCTGCAAAGTCTCAATTTGTATCGATTAAATAATTCATCAGAAGAGCTGTATATTTTTGGAAGAACATGAAAGAGCAAAAACATTGCATGCCAAAATGCTGTTGGCATGCAATAAAATTATCATGTTAGTCAGCGTGTGTAAGAAGCAACAACCACTTATCTTCTTCATCAATCTTCACATTAATTTTTTTTAGTTGATCTCCTCCGTTAGCTTCTATAACTTTTGATTTAGATACAACTTGTTAGTTAAGTTTTTTTCTATATTAAACTTTTCTAACTTATCCCAAATAATCATGACAGAATCATCATCAATAATATTATCAATAATATTATTAGCGAAGTAAAGAGTAAAGATAAATAGTACTAATGCATTTTTTCTCAAGCTTCTCCCGATGTTTATCTTATCTTTTCTGATTTGTTTATTTATCCTTTCAATATTCTTACTAGGTCTTGTTAAATAAGAAGATTATTCATCCTCCTTTATCGTAGAGTGAAACTATTTCTTATATTAAATTTCTTTAAAGTAAAGTCAATAGAAATAATCCATGATATCTTTGTTGAATCTTTAATCATTAGATCTTTTAAACTCAGATACTATTATTGGGAAGAGAGAGAAAAATCATAAACAAAAAAAAATTCATCAAAGATTAATAATAAAAAAATATATTAAAAAATGACATAAGATTAACGTGGTTCAATAAATTTCTACTTATATCCATAAAAATTAAAATTTTTAATAAATAAGATCAATTATATGATCCTTGAGTTATCCCTAGTTAAGTACAACTTTTCTTGTTGACCTCTCACATAAATTTAAAAAATTCTCTTTAGAAATTCTAAATATCACTCATACAAGTAATCAAAGTATCTTGAATCTTCATCTCACTAAAACCCTTAGACTTAGGATATATTTATGGAAACAAATCTTAGTTTACTAAGAAATTTTAATTTAATTAAAATTCTATCAACTAATATGAATGTAATTAAAACTCCTAAAAATACTTATCTAACCCTATCATATGTTGCTGTTTCTATGATTCTCTTATGGTTGTTCAAAAAGTCTTAAACTTCAAATGACTAGTGAGAGTATGCAGTGACAGTAACACCCGTTTGGATGAGTTGGTTCCTTGAACATAGGACATTATATGCTATGATCACAAGCATCCGGTTTTTTAGGCATATTATAATTAAGAAATACAACCCATTCAAGAAGAATATGTTTGGTGTCATGATACACTTTTTTGCTATTTGTCTAATAAGTATAATATTGTGCCAGCTAAAATAATTCATAGACTTGTAAGACTTGTGTTGATATAACTAGTAATTATGCATCATATCCTGCTCAAGAAGACAACTTGAAAGAGAAGCAAAGAGTAGCCCAACATCTCTAAGATTTGAAAGAATCAAATGATGCATATTAAAATTTGTTATATATATATATATATATATGTATATATATGAGATTGGATATCATAATAATCTGGTGCATAATTATTAGTTATACTAACACAAGTCTTGCAAGTCTATGAACCATAACTGGAATTATTTTAGCCGGCGCAACACTATACTTATTATACAAAGATTTGGCTAATAAGCCATCGTTTTGAGTTTAGTTAGGAAGAGGAATGTCGGCAAGGTCTTCTCTATACGGCATGACTTCAGTCGCCTTGTTACCATCAGAACGATGCACACCATCCTCCATTTCTATCTGTGATGAATCAGACTTATCCACAAAGGTCACCACTCTATCTTTTCTGAAGGCCAAGTAGAGGATCGCAAGAATGTAGACGGCCATGAAGGGGAAGACGACGATGCCGATGAGAACTGTGATCGGCCTTGGTAGACTGCTGTGGATGATCCAGTCGACGAAACTCGTACTCAAGAAATAGATGTTGATTCCTATGAGACCCACACCAAGGATCCACGAGATCACGATGATCTGCATTTGAAAGTATAAGCTTTAGCAGTTTGATGGTAGATACCGAAAGAATCAAGAGAGATACAATGGGTGCAGTTGAAATCAACTCACGAAGACGGAGTTCTTGTGCGGTCCCATCTTCGTACGACTGCTGCTGAACTTGAGAAGAGGGATAAGAGCAAACGGTAGCTCGAAAGATAGTATCATCTGCACGGTTTGGGTAATCAGAATAGATGAACGCATTAACCTGCATGACGCAAAAGAAAATTATTCGTCTTGGATGAGTAAATTCGATACCGATGCGATGATTATAAGTTTTCCTGCTCCAGCAGAGCCTCCGATGATAGAGACGATCAGGCTGGGACCGATGGCGACGCATCGAGTCATGAGGTTCTGAAGCCACATTCTCATCTTGATGTCCAAGAAGCCCTGCGCATGCGGTAGTGTTATCGATCATCATGATCGCTTGGTTTAATCCCAGGTTACTAAGCAAAAATGGTGATCTGAATCACTACCATGACGTTACCTGCATGATATATTGGCCAGCGTACGTGCCAGTTATTGTGGAGCTTTGTCCGGAGGCCAGCAATGCGATCCCGTAGACTATGGAGCTCGACTTTCCCAAGACATTCTGAGGAGAACACAAGCAACAAAAGCATCTCAACTTGTGTTGCCATCACGATGAAGAAGAAGAAGAAGAAGAAGAAGACGAAGAAGAAGAAGAAGAAGACAAACCTTGAGCAGAAAAGAGGCTGAGTTGAGAGTCAAATCACTGCATGTATCAGAATCATCAGCTGAGAGGTTATCGGTAGCACAAACAGTTCCAGACACGGACACAACTGCTATGTTGATGAGCAATGCGACCAGTAGCGCGAAGCCGCTCTCCAAGAGGAAGTACCGACAGGCGTCCTACATGAAGACAAAAGGAACATGAGCAAATATCGATCTTAACACTTCTTATAGATTATCGTCGATGAACATTTTCCTTTTTAATCCTTGTTGGGCTTACATTGATTCCTTTGACGGAGGGTGGAGTCTTTCTCGATAGCACCAGTGCCGAATGCAAAAACAGATTGTGCCTGCACGCAGAGACAAGGCCAATGCAGTAAGCAAAGAATCACGGAGAAGTAATCATATGGCAGGAGTATCGATCTGCTCACGGCATGACAAGAGCCCCCAGGAGAGCGATGGCATCGCTGGTGGCACTGTCGCCCTTAAGCCTCGGCACGAAGAGTCCCCTGATCACCTCAGATGCAGGGGGCTTTACGTAGCTCAACTCTCCGAAAAAGCAGGCAGCCATGACAAACACCAGCACAGATATCAAAAGTTCGAGCTTCCGGACCTGCAAGCAGAATGGTTTTTTCTTCTCTGTAACTTGTTTCCATGCCAAGATAGTAACTTCTCAGTTGTTTAAACCTGTATAAACCAGTTTAATTATACCAACAAGTTACAGACAGGGCGAAGGATTCCAACTTGTTTAATCTGCAAGGAGATATCATTCTTCTGCTTGCTATAATATCTTTGAAGACCAAGTCAGAGAACTCGCGGCTCGTGAATACAAGCTAAGGAGATCTTGTCTTCTTTTCTAGTTCCTAATGGGAGACACCGACCCACCTGTTTTCTTCCTCCTCTTTTGTTTGTGTTTGTTGGAAAAACAACAGTACATGAGATAAACATTTGTCCCAAAATCTATTCGGTCCATTACCATTTGACGCCAATTGCATTAGAAACGGTGAAAGGTTAGAACAAGGGTTGAAATTACCCCATATCTCTGGAGTCCAAGAAGCAGCAGAGTGCTCAATCCTGTGATGAGGACACCGACCCACACTGGGATGTGAAACAAGATGTTGAGAGCAAAGGATGTTCCTATCACTGCAAAAAAAGCTCGTCCGTCCCAGTAAGTCTGAATCGTTTAACGACGAAGAAACATCAAGAGGCTCACACAAAAATCTTGAGCTCAGAAACAACCTTCTGGGATATCAGCAGCAATCACAGCCAGTTCTGCAACCACCCACAGACAGTACTTCACAAATTTTGGATACTCCGCTTTACACAGCTCCGCGAGGTGCTTCCCTTTTGTGAAGTGCGAGTAGGAGTAGCATTTCAAGTACAGATCGGTTGTCTACAAAACAATCCAGCAAAAGGAAGAAAAAGGTTGTGTTTCTGTTTCTGATACCTGTAGTCACCCCGAGATTTGCTGCCAGTGATTGTATTATCAGCGCGAAAATGAGACCGATTAGTATAACCCACAAGAGCTGTTTTTAAGAATTTCCACAATATGCATCAGTCGATCCAGGAAGAGGGAAGAAGATGAAGGATTAAGTAGCAGAAAAATGAATCAAGAGATAAACAAGTCAGTTATCCTTATCCAACAATCCGGACGAAGACATTCAGATCCAAAGAGTTCAAACAAGAATCCTTTTTTAGAGAGGATAGATATATATATCTCCTTTTATACAGCATTTATCGACTGACTTGAGGAAATAGCTGTCTCAGAAACACTGAAAGAGACTGCAAATTCGTTAAGATGTAGCGATTTCCATGTTTAGCTTACCTCGTATCTGTGATTCGCTCCGGCCTGTAGGTCCGTCTCCACTGCCACAGAATTCAAAGCATAAGTTCGATTGCTCAAGATTTAGAGAGAGAGCGTGTGTCTCACAATTGCCAGGATCAAGGTAAGCCAGGGAAACAAGGAATCCGGGTCCAACATGAGCTAGAAACTTTTTCCATCCAGCCTTCTGCAGTGATGGAATAATCTTCTATGAGCTATAAATGAAGATAAGAGAGAAGAAGAAAATAAAGTAACAACGCAAAGAAAGGAAGTATAAATCGGAGAACAACCAGCTCCTGGGACTCATCTTTGTTCATGTCACTAGTCTCCACTGATGATGCTTTAACTGCAGGTAGTCCATTAATCTCTTCTTCAGCAGCTGCAACTCTTCTACTCCCTCTTCCATGAGCGCCATCTCTTCTGATCTCTCTTCCCTCATGCAACTCCATCTCTATTCCCTCACCAGACATCTGATTCCTCCTCACTGAACCTCAACGAGACCTATATATAAATAAGAAGACCCTTTGATGACTTAAAATTGTATATGTATATATATGTTATATGCATAGCTGGCTTCAGATTTATTTTAAGCCACCAAAGGGTCTTCTTCTTTATTGCATGAAGGTACGGCGAGGAAAGAGAGATAAGAAGAGATGGTGCTCATATGAGAGGGAGCAAAAGAGTTGCAGCTGCTGAAGAAGTATACGTTGGAGAGTGATTTGGCCTGTGCTACTGATGAGTAGATACAACAAGAAAACCCATAAAAAGGGTGACGCTTGTATCCAATGTGGTACCGTCAGAGTTCATTCAACCTGCACATTTATTTCCATGCAACTGGCGTGGGACTCGAACATTGCATGAGCAAGAACGAAGTGTCTTAAAATAAATGTTGATAAATGACAAAGGGATCCAGAAGGGGAGTTGGTGCGTGAGAGAGATGATAAATGAGGAGGCGTGGATAAGAGTATATAGACGTAGTTTTCTTGGTCTGCGCGTTGATAGGTGGAGCAAGTCAGCAGCACGGTCCCTTTCAGGGTTCCAGGCGTCCAGGTACATCTCTCTAAACGTCACGATTGATAACAATGAATGGTTATTGACTTGTGGATAGACTTATATTTGATGCTTTAAAAATTGACAAGAAACGACAAACTGAAAGAGACCGACATCATAATCTATGAACTTACGCCTTTGAGATAGATACTGTGATAGATGTTCGGTAGCTGTCCAAACGATTGAAGGAGTATATAACTCGAGTAGGACGGGTATCAAACTCCTAACACACGGGAGTGATGTTATCGTTCACAATAAATCCGCGAGTCACGTTTGAATATATTTTCCTCTCTCCATAAGATATGGAGACGTGAGAATTCTTCTTCTTCGGTGAGCTATTGGTACGTGATGATGATGCCGTGCAGCATACACGTACGTGTTCTTTTGAATCTCACAAGGATGAACAGTGCGACGTCGAGGAGCTGTGAAGTAAGCATGCAAGTCTTGAGCAGACCGATGGTGCGAAAATGCACGGTTTACTGCCACAACATTTATATGGATAGCTCGTAATTAGTATCATGGACAGGATGCAAAACTATGAGAAAAACTGGTAAAGAGTCATACTTCAAAGCTTGAGTTGTTCTTGTCCTTCTTATGGCACATCCCAGCACTCGAGAGGCGAGAGAGAGAGAGAGAGAGAGAGAGATAGATATGCATGTGATTCTTAGTAGGATTTGCATGTTCAGGTGGATTGATCTGTCATGCTGCTGCACCTGATGGCATGGTGCAAATGAGCTGGTAGGCTTGTTTTTTAGACATGTAATGCTAATATTTTTATTTTCTGTTGAGATGGAGAATACAGGAAGACAATATATTGTTTCCTTTGGTTATTAATCTTCCCATCGATAGATAAATATATAACACTGGAGAATTATATTGTCATGATAATATATACCAGCCCCTTATACAATACCGATCGACGAGGACTCCATTGGATAATAAGATGTATAAGAACGAAATTAAACATCGGACAATCGTATAACATCGTCCCTGCTATTGTCACTATGAGTCATTAATATCTTGGTGAAAAGATTAGACAACAAAAGAAGAAAGGAAAAGTTGTTTCATCTGATCCAGAAGGGAAGAGAGTTTGATTCTCTTCATGTAATACCCAAGGAAAATATACCATCTGTAAACTTGCCATGACATCCAAATTCTAAGAAACGATTAGGTTGGGGAAATTTTATTTCCGATCTGCAAAGAACAATTATACTCTTAACTCAGAACAAAACCACGAAAATTCTTAAGAGTGATAAAGAGAAAAAAAAAAAAGTTTTCGCATGATTAAGGTGACATCCAAGAAAGTATGTGGCTGCTGCGATGCAAGCTACAGTGCAACACGGTATGCCCAACCATGGAGGAACTAAAATATGAACACTAGCTCTTTTCACTCCAATTTTGTCTCCATACCTCAAGTACAGAACCAGTACAAGCTTCCTTTTGTTCTACGAGATAATATAAACTTGCCTATGTACTCCCATCGGTTAGGATATATCTTGGAAGATTCTTGGCCTTTCGTATAGGTGGAAAGTCTAATACCATTGCTCATGATATTTCTGATAATAAATTTGGTCAACTTGTATACCGTGACACTGGCAATGATAAACATTGCCTCTGATATTTCTAATAATAAATTTGGTCAACTTGCACACCGACGACACCGGAAATGATAATGGAAGTCAGAGTTTATCATGTGGTAGATGCTCTGAATTCAGTCACATGATTCATATAGGCTCTTCCTGTCATCTTATGGTGTGTGCTCTACTATCAACATCATTACTTCTTTTTCTAATCCAACTTGTTTGTTTCTTGCAAAACCTGGTGGCATGGATGCTAAGCAATATTTTTTTGGGATACAGCTACTCTACAGCAAGGTTGACTAAATTACCATTTAGCAGCCGGAGGAGGAGCATCTTTCTCTGGATCTCACCGGGTCAAACTGCGCAAGATAAAATATATGCCACGTAACCATGAGCAGCGTACATAAGATAATAGGTTCTTAATGAGTTAGGTTAAACTGAAATGTCTTCAGCTATGTTTGATGAAGTTTTGAGCGTGTCGTCATATACAGAAATCTATACAAGTCTGATTTGTCATAGTTTTCGGATTAGGTTATGTGGAACATGCAAGCCGCATCACAGGAGCATATCAGCACTTGCAACTCCTTTGTTAAACCAAAGATTGACATCAGCACTTTGCCACATATCCACTATGAAACTAAATCCATGGCATCGATGCTACATTGTTTCAAGAAATGGAACGGAAGAATGTTAAACGCATCTAAACATCTGGATCCAGAAACTGGTGTCTCATCGAGCGCTGCGTCATCGATCTCCAGTTCTGGCGAAGAAAAGCTTTGATGGGTTCAACCTCGGAATGCGAGGACGAGGAGTAGACCCATCACCGATGTCGGCCTTCAATGGAATGGCGTAATGGACCTTCTCGATTCCTGCCGTAGTATTCGGACCCCAAATCTAATTGATGGTGGATCGAAAATTATGGACTGTAAGGCTCATTTCAGTCTCAGTAAACCAATGGAAAACCCATTTCAGGCTCATTGCATTTGTATGTTTCTTGGTAAGGATTTTGCATATATATATGTATACACACACACATATATATATATCCTTTCGAAGCACGGGCTTTGCTTTGTTTCTTGGTAAACTAAACCCTTTATGTATCGATCGAAGGCTTGCTCCATGTATTATCTGCAGAAGGGAGTGAAGAGTGCGTTCACTCGACGCACGTACGCGACGTGAAAATGCCCGTGTCACCTCATCACTTCCCTCTCTACGTCCCCACGACCACATCCTTTTCTTCTTCATCGCTGCTTCACTAGTCAAGTCGTGACAATAACTTCCGTCTTTGCCATTCTTTCTTTCCATCTTAACCGGATTCTTGAATCCACTATTTCCTTTTTCTTCTTTTGGAAGGTCAAACCACTTTCTTCACTAGCATTTATCTTTCCTGCCAAGGTAGAAACGCAAGAAACTGTTCTATTTATTTCTTCGACTTTTATTTTGTTTAAAAGAGTGGCAAATATTTTTGTTAAAATCTACACTTTACTCTCTCTCTCTCTCTCTCTTTATATATATATATGTGTGTGTGTGTGAGGTGAGGAGAGTTTGCACTGTAAGGGTCATGTGTAGTTAAGGTCATTGCTCCTAACGAATCCTTCTAGTTCTTCACGTTAATAAGATATTGTTAGCTTATTATTTTATCATATGTTCTCGTGTATTTCTAGATCTTGCTCTTGGTTTTGTTGTATATATGAAGTGTTGCTCGTTCTCAGGGATGTTACTGGACAGCCTACGGAGAGAGTCGACAATATATCTTTTGGAGAGAAGAGGTGATGATGGATTTGAAGGTGGCGCTTGTGGTGGTGTTATGGGTGTCAATGGGAGCGAGAGGCGGAGACGTGACTTACGATGGAAGGGCTCTGATGATAAACGGAACACGAAGGTTGCTCTTCTCCGGTTCCATTCACTACCCTCGAAGCACGCCAGAGGTACTGTTCCATCGTGTCCTCCATCTTCCATCTGTATCGCCGTTAAGTTTTGCTCCCCTAAATGCATGCTTGGATCTTCCACCGTCCATCATGTTTCACGAAAGAGATAGATGACATGGGTCCTTTCTTTCTTTCTGTTCATCCTTCCATTGATTCCTTCTCGCTGGTTCTGCAGTGGTTAAACTAATCAAGTCATCAATCCAAATCGAGCTTTCCATATATTGCTACCGCTCAGATTACTTCGAATCGAGTCAAGGAATTTTGTTAGCCAGGAAGGGTTAGTTGACTTAAAACACTATTATTTAACCGATCTCCAATGAACAGTGGCTGGTTAACATCAGATCCGAAGCATAAATTCTATTGTAATGTTACAACCTGAGTGATACGGTAGTGTACCATGATTTAAATATGTATTCTTGCATCTTCCAAGAGGGATAGACGATTTGATTTTATTGGTTAAGCCACAAGTTGATAGCCAGTATCGTGGTCCCACAGACAATATTATATTATATATTAATATAATATCTAATATTATATTAACAGTTGCACATGAAAAGGAAATCCAACCGGATAGATCGTAGGAAATCCAACTAGATCGTAGCTTACGATGACGGATGATTGAGTTGTACTCCATATATAAACACTAAACGCCGTAGAGCTTACGTACCTCAACTATATTGTTATTAACGAAACGAGAGCAATGGGTACCGATAAAGAAAGGCTACAACTTGTGACTAAATACATTTGAAGATAATAAAATAATTGCAACTCAACGATATATACGTTTTCATCTATATTTATACATGTTCATAATCACGTTGCTTATTGTCGGCCCAAGTTTCACGTCTGCAAAGCATATTCATTCTCCTTTGGTTCTAAAAGCTTACAAGTTTCACATCTGTACATAATATAGAAGTGGCCGTATCTGATTGCCAAGGCCAAGGAGGGAGGGCTCGATGTGATACAAACTTACGTGTTCTGGAACGTGCATGAGCCTATTCAAGGACAGGCAAGTCTGATCCGTATATATTTATAGGAAACTCTCTGTGATTCTACGTATCGTCGTATTGCGATTTGTATAGATTTATCAATCGTGGAATATTCTCAGTACGACTTTCGAGGAAGATTCAACCTGGTGAGATTCATCAAACAAGTTCAAGCTGGAGGGCTGTATGTGAGCCTCAGAATCGGTCCTTTCATTCAGTCAGAGTGGAAGTATGGGTACGCACGCAATGCTGTCTTGTAGATTGATTGTACGTGTTATTTTCTTTCGCTTTTAGATGGAATGGATCATACAGAACGCGGAGTGGAATTGGTTCGAGGCATTAATGGTGCGTTAGGAAGACGAAAGATGTAAGGGATGATGTGACTGCTTCCCTGACGTACTCAGGAATTCTTTCAGATCGTGGAATTGGTAGAGTTCTGCAGAGTGCAGAGTTTGTTCAGTTCCTAATGCATTCTGGTCTTAATTTGCTGCTGCAGAGGGCTTCCGTTCTGGCTGCATGACGTTCCAGGCATCGTCTTTCGATCTGATAACGAAGCTTTCAAGGCAGGTGCTTGCTTGCAAACCCACAGTTGGTTCCCGTTTCCTCCATAAAACTCGTAGTCCCCTGTCATCATATCAACCAAGGAGTCGTTCGTCTTGCGCTTGTACTTATGCCGGTTTGTTCGTGTGCAGTTCCACATGCAAAATTATGTGACGAAGATCGTCGACATGATGAAGTCCGAGAGGTTGTTTGCTTCCCAAGGTGGCCCGATCATAATTACTCAGGTAATGGCCACATCCGAGGAAGCTGATCTTGCAAACTTTATTTGGGTTCAGTATGAATCGTTCGAGTGCGATGATGCAGATCGAGAATGAATACGAGAATGTGGAGGCTGCATTCGCCGAGAGAGGGCCTTCCTACGTTCGGTGGGCAGCGTCGATGGCTGTAGGCCTCGGTACCGGTGTTCCCTGGATGATGTGCAAGCAAAGTGATGCTCCTGATCCTGTGGTGAGTCATCTTGTACTATGTACCAATCATCATGCGTTTTCAAGGATTGAATCACCCACGTTTGCAGTTTTCGGTCTCACCATCTTCCAAATTCATCTACAGATCAATACCTGCAATGGGATGAAATGTGGGGAAACCTTTTTGGGGCCGAATTCACCGAAGAAGCCATCACTGTGGACAGAGAATTGGACTCAAAGGTATGTCTGCTTAATTCACTCACCGTGTCTCACTCCTCGTTGGTTTCAGAAACGCATGATTGTTCTTATTCATCGATTATTTTGCGCAGAAAGTGATGTTGTAAACATCACAAGGCAGGATTCCGCAACAAAAATCATCATCACATCATCTGCATCCAATTAATTTTGACATTGTTTCCATCCGATTAATACTATGACTAGTTTTTATTCTATTTTGCAATTGAAAATGGTTTCTGGAATTTGTCTGATGTCCCATCAGAGGCTATTTAGTTCTACTTGCTATTTTACATTGAAAATGCTGCCTTGAAATATTTAGTTCATTATTTTGGTGACTCGTAATGGTCTGAGAAGAATGCTGTGTGATACTTGTGATGAAAAGATTTCAAGTTTACGGAGAAGATCCACGACCAAGGTCTGCTGAAGATATTGCCTTTGCTGTCGCCTTATTTATCGCGAAAAAGAATGGAAGTTTTGTGAATTACTACATGGTATGGTTCTCTTACAGAAAATTCATCATATGAATCTTGTTATTAGTTCAAGGACATGGTTTGGCAAATGATCCGACTGTTTGACAAAGCTTCTTGTTCCTGAAGACCAATCATGTTACACTTTGAACTGTCGTAGAACTGCACTGACCTCGCTGAATGTGTTTGTCGATATGCTACTCTGTTCTGCTTAAGGAAACTAAGAAGTACTATTGCAGTAGAAAGCTGACTTCAGGGAAACACTAACATAGTTGTGGAATGACTTCAAATCAGACGTTAGAATTTATTAAAAGAAAAGGAAACATAAATAATACTCTTCATGTTTATCAAATAGGCTACAGCTAGCAGAGGCCAGTTTATTTTGTTTCTGATACATGGAATAGAAATTCATATTGATATCCATAATAATAATAATAATAAGAAACCTTCTTCTCCTTGACTAGATTAATCATACTCTCCATTTGTTGATTTGTGAGTTTCAAGTCATACAACTTATCATCTCAATGCAGTATCATGGGGGTACAAACTTTGGAAAGTCTGCCTCATCATATGTTACAACAAGTTACTATGATCAAGCTCCTATTGATGAATATGGTCAGTTAATTCTACTATCATATTTACATGTTCATGGCTTATCTTCGAAATGAAAGCTAATCTTTCATTTGCACACAACAAATGCAGGCTTAATCTGGCTGCCTAAATGGGATCATCTCAGGGAATTACATGCTGTAATCAAGTTATGCCAGGAGGCGTTACTTTGGGGAAGGTATACTTATTATTCACTTGCCAAGCTACAGGAGGTAAGATTGCTACCATCTGATAAATAACCAAATAAACATTCTCAGTTTGGGAGTTAATATCACGATTTTTCTTTTGTTTAAATTCTGCAGGCACATCTCTTTCGAACAAATTCAGGAAAATGTGCTGCATTTATCGTAAATTATGATAAAGCTCTGGCTGCAAATCTGCATTTTCTTGATGCCATCTATGAATTACCAGCCAAATCCATTAGTATCTTACCAGATTGCAAGAAGACAGCCTTCAATACTGCCAAGGTCAGCTAGAGCCTTCAATGCTACCATCTGAAACTGAAAGTTTTGTTCTCCATGACCGAATGTTATCTCGTTGGACAGGTGAGCGCTCGATATGGTGAAAGAACAGCAGAGCCAGTTCAGTATCTCAATCGAAGTCAGCAGTGGGAAGCATCTGCAGAGGAGTCTAACATCGTCGGCAAGGCTTCACTCGTAGCAAAAGGGCTATTGGAACAAATGTCGACAACGAAAGACGTGACAGATTATCTCTGGTACAACACAAGGTAACATGAGATACTTCAATCTCTTATACATGCCTCTTAGCTTGTGTGACCTTTGCCTCAAATGCAGCTATAACCATTCACAACAAGATGGTCAGATTACTCTTCATGTCGACTCTCTTGCACATGTTCTACATGTCTTTGTAAATGATGAGTTACTTGGTAAGTAATCTACAGCTTGAGCAAATGATGAATTCCAGAATTCTAGTTTTTTTATCCTAGCAAGGTTAAAGCTCGTGACTTCTACTTTGTGATATGATCAGGTACTGTGCATGGAAAAAATGATGGAGAGCTACCTGTTTTCGATAAACCCATTCCAGTCAAGGGAGGGCAGAACAATATCTCTTTGCTCAGTGTTATGGTCGGACTACCGGTGAGGAAGAATTCGTCATGATTGATCTTTTGTCTACCACTTAGAAAGAAAAAAAAGAGTGAAATTTGCATGGTCATAAAGCACAGTAAAGCAGGATATCTGCAGTCAAAAGAAGAATTTTTAGGCTTGCTTCCAATTAATCTACACTTTTATGAGGTAGTAGGAATACGAATCAATCAGTCCAATTTCCAGTCGAAAAGGTTTTCCATTGCATACATCAGAGTCAATTAATTGTACTCTTGTAACTGCAGAGTTAAGTTGCCTGCAGTTGCCCAGCGACATGACACTGCATCTTAGACTGCGAAAATTCTGTCAATCACTTTGTGTCATCTAGAAAATTCTGTCATTTTCAACAATAATAATGTGTGATATAATTGGTTTGAAGGACTCAGGAGCATATCTCGAGAAGAGTTTTGCTGGAATCCAACATGTAAGAATCCAAGGGACTGGAAATTTATCTCGAGATCTCACGCATGAGCTATGGCGTTACCAGGTCAAGAAATAGTAGTGTAATCTAGGAATGAAACAGTTGGGACTTTCTTTCCATGTAAAAACACACTGGTGTGATGATGAATGCAGGTTGGTTTACGGGGAGAGAAGGTGCTAATCTACACCGAGGAAGGATCAAAGCAAGCAGTCTGGAATCCTGTTGTGAGCTACGCAAATAAACCCCTGATATGGTACAAGGTAATGGCCACTCGCTACATCACTCCGAAACCAATGCTGCAGATGCATTCGATGATGCCAAAAACTCTTGTTTGTTGCAGACAAGGTTTGATGCTCCACAGGGTACCGATCCTGTGGCACTTAACCTTACGAACATGGGGAAAGGAGAAGTGTGGATCAACGGGGAAAGCATCGGCCGCTACTGGGCGTCCTTTAAAGCTCCAAGTGGAAAGCCATCTCAGTCTCTGTAAGTGGAGCTCATATTCTAAACGGGAGTGTCTCTTGTGTCTCGCTTGGGTGATGAAGCAACTCTTCTACGCAGGTATCATGTTCCTCGCTCCTTTCTGAAGCCATCAAACAACCTCCTTGTTCTCTTCGAGGAAATGGGAGGCGACCCTCGCTCTATCACGGTGGACACCATCTCAGTTGCTCGCGTCTGTGGTCATGTAGCTGAATCATATTACCCGTCAGTGTTCTCTGAAAGCAAACACCCGTACGTTCGACTTGGATGTCAACGGGGGAGAAGCATCTCATCCATAGGGTTTGCCAGCTTTGGAACTCCTGTGGGGAACTGTGAAAGCCATGCTATGGGCGGGTGCCACTCTGTTGCTTCCAGAGCTGTTGCAGAGAAGGTGGGCTCTTCTTCTTCTTCTTCTCTTGTAGACATGAAGTGATCTCAGACAACATACATATCACAAAGAAATTGAACTGTCTGTGTTTGGACAGGCTTGTCTGGGTAAGGAGAAATGCTCGATTCCTGTGACCACGAGCAGATTTAGAGGCGATCCATGCCCGGGCATCACAAAGTCTCTCCTGGTTGTTGCCGAATGCAGTTGATTCGATTTGGTGCATTTACAGGAAAAGTCCCAACTTTCCATTAGACTCACGTCATGAAGATGATTAAATGGAGGAACACACGATTCTTTTGGAACTTCTATCATCTCATTTGGTTTCGGCTGGCTGCCTGAAGAATGTTGATAATGTTTCTCCTTTGCAGACTGGATGGGACATCAAAGATTGATGCGATAATTTGTGATCGTGGCACATTGCCACCTTAATGGTTCTCACAATCTCATTTCCTTGCCTTGAAAGCAATTTTTTTTTGGGACAACCGCTTTAAGAAACAAACAGACTTTGATGTAACTTCTCCTTTGGCTCTTCAGCTCATGTGTCTTTTTAAACACTGATATGCTATCACAAGAAATAGGCGGTGTTCTTGGGACTTTTGAGCTTGATGCTCCTCAAAGACCAAAGATTCGATGAATTGCAATCAAACTACTCCTCGACTTGTACGAAGGCAAGCCAACCAATTACTTATTTACAGGAAGAGGAAAAGGGAAAACATGAATTTGGATGCAGTGATAAATAGACGACACATGAAGGAGTTTTTAGTTTGTCAGGCCGAACCCAGGCAACAAGAATTATACAGGGTTAGGAGCACAGCATATGCTCTTTTGTGTTGCCGTGGAATCTGCTTGCTGCAGGTGTTTCCCCTTTCTACAGGTTTTCAGTCTTCTACACTTCAGATGGTGATATTAATCCAACGACGGGTCTGTTTGGTTTCTTCTCGTGGGATTGAGGAGTAGCAGTTGCCAAATCCAAACTAAATAGAAGCCTTCTAAACCGTAGAAATCCACGAGTTACCTGAGCATGTCTCCGGTGTTCAAACAAGGGCCACTGAGAGCAGGTGAAGCATAGGAGGTGTTCCCGTCGCCGAAGACAGACCCGCGGGCGAGCGGCAGCGGCCGGTCTGGAATGTCCGTTATGTCGATGTCCCCCTCCAGCATCTTCACCGCCTCCAATATCGTCGGCCGGAGAGCCACCATCACGTGTGCGCAGAGGACGCCCACCAGTACAAACCTCTCCATGATCCCCTTCGGGGGGGACATCCCGTCGTCGTCGGTCTTCGTCATTGCCTCATCCAGCACTTCCTCTGCTCTCCCGGTTTTGATCATTGTCCATGCCCAGTCCGTGATCAGTACCAGGTTCGATTCCGGGGACGTGTCCAACGCCCTGCGGCCGCTCATGATCTCCAGCACCAGCACGCCGAAGCTGTAGACGTCGCTCTTCTCCGTGAGCTGCCCGTAGAGGGCGTATTCCGGCGCGAGGTAGCCGTGAGTTCCGGCGACCCTGGTGGTGAGGTGGGACTGTCCCTCCCTGCTCTGCCTCGCGAGCCCGAAGTCGGCCACTCTCGCCCTCATCTCCCCGTCCAACAAGATGTTTGTGGGTTTGATGTCCCGGTGGTAGATGGCTGGCTTCACTCCATGGTGCAGATACACCAGCCCTTTGGCCACGTCCAGTATGATGTTCTTCCTCTGAGGCCAAGTCAGGGGCGGCTTCCTCCTCCCGGGGTTGCCATGAGCGTCCTTGCTTGTGCCAAAAAGATGGTCGTCGACGCTTCCATTAGGCATGTAGTCGTAGATCAGGTACAGCTGCTTGCCTTCCTCCATGTCTTCCCTGATGCAACAGCCCCTCAGAGGGACCAAATTCCTGTGCCTCAGATGGCTGATGATCTCCACCTCGTTGTGGAACTCCTCATCGCCGTCGTCTAAATCCGGCTCGAGCACTTTCTTGACGGCGACGGAGCTCCCATCCGAGAGAGTGCCCCTGTAGACGACGCCGAACCCGCCACGCCCTATGAGGTTCTGCTGCGAGAAGCTGGCGGTGGCCTTGTCTAGCTCCTTGATGTCGAAACAGATCGATCCGGTGTTGGGTCTGGGATACGATCTCGAGCTCCTCTCCGAGACCGCAGAGTCGCTCCGCTTCTTCTGTCTGCGGCTGACTCGCCACACGAAGAGCCCGATGGAGCAGGAGAGGAGGGCGAGGGCGAGGACCGCGGCCACGGAGGCGTAGATGGCGGCGGGGTGGGAGCTGCGCGACTTGTGATCGGGAGGAGAGGTGGAAGAGAGCGCAAGGCCCAAGACGCACATGGCGGCACGGGGGTCTTTGGGGCCGTACCGGTTGGCGACTCCTGCGGCGTACAGGATGGCGAGGTAGAAGCAGGGCGTGGCGTTGGAGTCGTTACCGTCGATGCGGGTGAGCCGCGAGGTGACGTCGAAACCCGCCTTGACGCAGGAATCGCAGCGCTGGAGGTTGGTGAGATCCCCGTCGCACGCGGCGTCGAGCGCGGTGGAGTTGCCGAGCTTGGCGGTCCAGTCGCCCCTGGTAAATATGCCGGCGCAGGTGTCGACGAAGCGGCCAGGCAAGGGGAAGCAGGTAGAGACGA
This sequence comes from Musa itinerans, assembly GCA_001649415.1. Classification (NCBI taxonomy): domain Eukaryota; kingdom Viridiplantae; phylum Streptophyta; class Magnoliopsida; order Zingiberales; family Musaceae; genus Musa; species Musa itinerans. The sequence goes on from LVTN01000037.1 coordinate 805,597, forward strand.
GGGAGGACGGCAAGGAGAGTGGCGCGGCGGAGAGGTTGGACTGGAGGTCGACGAGGCAGGCGGCGGCGGTGGAAACGTCGGGGAGGCGGAAGCGGCCGGTGTCATGGAGGCGCTGCGCGAGTCCGATGCCGAAGAGGCTGAGAAGGGTCAGGCAGCAGTCGGTTTGGTTGGCGGTGGCGGGGAGGCAGGAGGTGTCGTCCCAGGGGAAGGTGGAAACGTACGACAGGTTCAAGGGGCAGGTGGCCGCCGCGGAGGGTTCGGCGGCCGCGAGGAGGACCAAGAGGAGGAGGGAGAATCGCAGTGATCTCCACATCCCGATCGGATCGAACCATGGATTGCAATTGCCCATGTGAAATCTGGTAACAGGACAAGGGATGATGAGGTCGGAAGGCGTGGAAGCATACTATTGGGGTTGGGAGGAGGAGCGGTTGCAGAGCTGTAAAGGGGCGCGAAACACCTCTCTCTCGCTCTTCCTTCCTACATACGCTTGTGGCGTGCGTGTCTCCACAGATCGCTTAAGAAAAGGCACGTGACGCTCTCTGTGGACGGAAATATCAAATATTTTTAATCCATTAAAGATGACAAAAGAGTTGTTGGAGAGATGCAAATGTCTTTGAAGTTACGGTGGGTCCCGTCGTGAGACTTAACTTACAAATGGGTAATCCAAGAGTACTCTTTGAGGGTTATATTAATAATTTTAATTGAAAGATGAACCACTACGATGGCGAATAACGCTTCTCGTAACATAAAAAAAAAATGTTGCTGATGTTTGGGAGGAGGAAATCCCACGTTAGCGATGGAGACAACCGCAGTTCGATTGTTTACGGTCATACAGTAAAATACTCCATTGTCCAGTTTTGTGGAGTAAGTGTTGGAAAAAATATGTTAAAACGAAATAATTTTTTTTTATCAAAATGAGTTTTTCATCAAAATACTGATATCAAAATATAAATATTAATTATTAATAATAATTATAACATGTTTACAATAAATCTTCTTTAAAATAATAAGAGGATCATAATAATATTAAAATATATAATTAAAATAAAAATATATAATTTCTCTATATTGTAATGACAAATCAGCACATCAGACGGTATGGAACTCGTCTTAGGCTTCTCACCCAATTTACGCTGGTCTATACGTCAATAGATATCACTCACAGGACATTGGATGTGAGATCGTTTTTTTTTTTTATGTATATTTTCTTTCTTTGAAAAGCACTTAGAAGAAATCATAGCTTTTGATTACATATGATAATTGTTTGGTTTAATCAAACACACTGGCTCCCTAATCCTTGTTGTGTTTTTTAATCAAATGTTATTTATTCTTAATCGAGAAACTCCTATTAATACAAACAAATAGATCGCTCTCACCTCGACACATATGTTCCTGCAGGTGGGGGCCATCGTCGTACGTGTGTCCCATTCTTTGCTTACGTCACGCAGAAAAAGAAAGATTAAGCTGGAACGAAAAAGTCCACCATCCACACATTTATTTTTTTGAATGTTTAATAAAGGAATCCATTTATCCGAGAGGAGATCCGATTTGTGCCGTATATATTCTTTTGCATAAAATACTTCATACTTTTTTTCTCATTGATTTTTTTAAAATAAATTAAAACTCCATGGTTGTTGTTTTCCTAAATCGATAAATTATTTTTATTGTAAACGAATGATAATTCTAAAAAGCTTGAGAGGATATTCGATTAGAATGAAACTCAAGTAGAAATTATATAAGTCTGACATTATCATGCTCGGTATATAGTTTCTGGGATATTAGATAAATAAGGAACTATAGATACATAGTAACTAAGAACAAACATTTCTAATGAATTGAATTCATTTGTATTGTATAGGGACTGTGACATAGTGGCTTAGTACGTTCGTAGTCGATGAGTCGAGTGAATTATTATGAAGATAATAATTCACTAAATTAGAAAGAGTTCTGACATGTATGAATCATAGCCAGCTCGGTATTGGGCCTAGAGGATCACACACATATGGTAGGTATTGCGACGAGTAGATATTCAAATATGAGATATCCGTTGGAGCCTATATCTTATTAGATATCCAATAAGTCCCTGAATTATTAGATTCTATAGATGAAATTCAATAAGAGTCAATAAAAAATTATTGGGTAGAGACCCACTAATTTAAGAGGCTTGGGTAGTTGGATGAAGATCTAATACCTAATAGGACGAGATCTATTATGATTAAGTTGATAGAGGGTCTCTATAAATAGGAGAGAACCAAAGGACAATATGTTAAGCCTTTTTGGTTGTCGCCTCCTATTCTTCTCTCTCTCTCCTGTAACACTTATTTGGGTTATGTGGACAGCAAGAAGGGCTGACCCTTTCTTGATTATGCGGTGCATGTAACAAGGAGATTTGAGTAATGATTTGAGGAGCATCTTCACAGCCCTTGCTGTGTGGATCATCGCTAAAGAGGAGGACAAATGACCTCCTTCATCCTCTTCCACGGATTTGTAAGATTTTAGGGATATACGATCTTCCTAGATATAACACATCTTTCTTATATGCGTAGTTTTTAATTTTACTATTTTTGCATACTAATATTTGCACGATAATGAAATATTTTTGTGGAAATCTAAAATTTTCTTTTTTTTTCTTCCGTTGCGCATATAATACATCCTAGATTTTCTAATAGTGGCTTGATATGACATATGGAGAGCATAAGTGCCTCGGTCTCAACCTCTTTGTTTGTATATAAGGTTTCATCATTCTACTTTTCTTATGATAACTTTATTTTTAAAACTCGACGATCTTCATTGATATGACACTTCTTTCTATAGTCATATCACTAAACATTCTTTGATTTAGATTTTTCTCTTCTTTCTTGATCACTTTTTCTTTTGAAGTTCAAAACTTCAACATAACTTTTAGAGGTTTTGATTGTTAGCTATGAGTCCATAACTTCTTTCAGGGTTGAAAATCACAATATTTAAAGAAATTATGCTCTTCTCATACAAAATTGTTACATGAAAATTTTATTATATGAAACAGAAAGAGAATATAATAATGATAGGGTCTTATCTCTTCTTCTTTGATGGTGATGCTTATATTTTTTAGATCTATGATTATGATTCATAAGATATTAACGTGCTAGTTCATTCAGTCGTTCAAGTAAGTAGAATCTTTACTTGATGATGATCTTTCCTATGAGGATTGTATCCTGATATAAGGCTGCCAATTTTGTTCAAATTTTTTCTATTGTTTGTTCTAAGGCAACTTCCCGAAATGCTTAATTGGATATGCATATGATCGAGGTTGCACTTCTTCTTTCTCCTTATTGATCCCTGTCATTTTTTCTTTCCTAAGGATAGGTGTTATGAAGTTTCTCCTTTAGCCTTCATCTTTCTATTCATAAAGAGTAGTTGATATTTCATTCCAATTCTTGATCTCGTGCCTGTCATTAAAACTCGATAACATCGTATTTTAGCTTTGATACTTGTTGGAAGGATTAGAAGTTGCATAGCCACGAGATATAAATCGAGTCAGTAAAAAAATCAGATGATAAAATACCAAACAAACTTAAGCAATTTAACATGATTCGGATTATGACATAAATATCGATCTTATGTTTATGGGAAGAAGAAAAAATACTAATAAAAAACTTGAATCATACAGTCTGAGTCACAACACAATGATAACTACAAGTGAAAATTTGAAAAATAAACTCTGCCTAAATGTAACTAAACAAGAAGTAACAAAAAAATAAAATAAAATAAAATTACCCCTATTGACCAAACTTGACTAGAGTTGACCATAGTCAATAGTCAACTTCCTCTCTTCTCTACGGTTGCTACAACAGTACAATGGCCGGTCGGTGACGGAGATCGACGACCAGAGGTTTTGCCGGAGAAAAAGTGACGTCGGAGACAATAAGAATGAGAAACTTTGGTCGGATTTGGGTAGAGCAATGGGACTTCACACAGCTCTTTCTCTTCTATCCTGTGTCTTTCCCCCCAAAGCTCCATTTATAGGAGCGTGGGAAGGTGGAGGGCTCGTTGGCTACGAGCAGAGAGGGTGGTCTATAGCGAGCAACACACGGGCGACTGCGGCAAGCTGCACGCGGGTGGCGCAGGCCCACGGGCAGGCAACAACGAAGACCACGAAGAGAATCATGGACGACGACGTGAAAACATCAGTCGCGTGTGGCGACGTGCTTTGTGAATGCAGGCGCAGGGGACGGCTATGGTGAGGAACGCAGGTGGGGGCTGGTGAGAAGTTTACTTTGGTCAACATCCCTAATTGACTCTACTCGAGCCCAAATTTGACTTAATTTGGGCTCGAGTAGAGTCAATTAGGGATGTTGACCAAAGTAAACTTCTCACCAGCCCCCACCTGCGTTCCTCACCATAGCCGTCCCCTGCGCCTGCATTCACAAAGCACGTCGCCACACGCGACTGATGTTTTCACGTCGTCGTCCATGATTCTCTTCGTGGTCTTCGTTGTTGCCTGCCCGTGGGCCTGCGCCACCCGCGTGCAGCTTGCCGCAGTCGCCCGTGTGTTGCTCGCTATAGACCACCCTCTCTGCTCGTAGCCAACGAGCCCTCCACCTTCCCACGCTCCTATAAATGGAGCTTTGGGGGGAAAGACACAGGATAGAAGAGAAAGAGCTGTGTGAAGTCCCATTGCTCTACCCAAATCCGACCAAAGTTTCTCATTCTTATTGTCTCCGACGTCACTTTTTCTCCGGCAAAACCTCTGGTCGTCGATCTCCGTCACCAACCGGCCATTGTACTGCTGTAGCAACCGTAGAGAAGGCAGGAAGTTGACTATTGACTATGGTCAACTCTTGTCAAGTTTGGTCAATAAGGGTATTTTTATTTTTATTTTTTGTTACTTCTTGTTTAGTTACATTTAGGCAGAGTTTTTTTTTTTTTCAAATTTTCTCTTGTGGTCATCGTTGTGTTGTGGTATTTTTTCAAATTTTCAAATTCAAATTTTCAAAATTTCAAAAAAAAAATTTCAAATTTTCTCTTGTGGTATTTTTTCTTCTTCCCATAAACATAAGATCAATATTTATGTCATAATCATGTTAAACTGCTTAAGTTTGTTTTGTCTTTTATCATATGATTTTTTTACCAATACGATTTATATCTGGTGGCTATGTAACTTCTAATCCTTCCAACAAGTAGTAGAGCTAAATTACTAGATTATCGAGCTTTAATGATGGGCATGAGATATGAGATCGAGAATTGGAATGAAATATCAACTACTCTCTACTCTTTATGAACAATGAAAATGAAAACTATCTTAACAAATGAGAAACGTAATAACAGGCACCAATGAAGAGAAAGAAGCTGGTAATAGTGCAATCTTATTTTGCATATTCAATTAAGCATTTCGGGAAGTTTGTCTTAGAACAAATAACAGCAAAAATTTGAGCCAAATTGGCAACCTTGTATCACAATAAAACCCTCATGCGAAATATCATCTTCTAAATCATAATCATGGATTTAAAAAATATTAGTAGCTTCTCAATCATAATCATGGATTTAAAAAAAAATATAAGCATTAGAAGAAGATAAAAACCCTATTATTATTATGTTCATATAAAAATTTTCATGTAACAATTTTATATGAGAATAGTATAATTTCCTTAAATACTGTGATTTTCAACCCTAGTGTCGAAAGAAGTCATGGACTCACATCTGACAATCGAAACCTTTAAAAGTCACATTGAATATTTGAATATAAAAAAAATGAGTCTAGGAAAGAAGGCAAAGAAAAATCTAAATCCAAATTTAGATGAAATGATATTTAGTGATATGACTATAAAAAGAAATGTCATATCAACATAGACCGTGGAGTTTTGAAAAAAAAGTTATAGTCACAAGAGAAGTAGAATGCTAAAGCCTTATACACAGAGAAGTTGAGACCGAGGTACTCATGCTCTCCATATGTTATATTAAACCACTATTAGAAAATCTATGGTGATATCATATGCGCAGTAGAAGAATAAAAAATAATTTTTTAAATTTTCAAAAAAAGTTTCATCATCGTGTGAAGATTGATACATAAAAATCGTAAAATTGAAAACTACACCTATAAGAAAGATGTGTTTTACCTAGAGAGATTGTATATCCCTGAAATATTATAAATTTATGGAAGACAATGAAGGAGGTCAATCGTCCTCCTTTCTAGCGATGATCCACACGGCAATGGCTACAAAGATGCTCCTCGAATAACTGCTTAAATCTTCTCGCTACACACATCACGTAATCAAGAAGGGGTTAACCCTTCTTGTTGTCTACATACCACAAATAGGGGCTGTTGGCTGAGGAGGAGAGAGAGAGGAGAATAGGAGGTGGCATATAAAAAAGTCTAACATATAACTCTTTGATTCCCTCCTATTTATAGAGGCTCTCTATTAACTAACCTCAATAGATCATGTCATATTGGGTACTAGATATCTATCCAACTACCTAAGCCTCTTAGATTAGTGGATCCCTACCCAATAATCTCTCATTGGCTCTTACTAGATCTCATCCATATGATTTAATAATTCATGTGCTTATTGAATATCTATCTCATCCATAAGATCTAATAATTTTGAGACTTATTAAATATCAAATAAGATAGGGGCTCCAACGGATATCTCATATTCGAATCTATTCATCGCAACACCTACCATATTTGTATAATCCTCAAGGCCCAATACCGAGCTGGCCGTGATTCGTACATGTCAGAACTCTTTTTGATTCGATGAATTATTATCTTCAGAATAATTCACTTGACTCATTGACTACGAACGTACTAGGCCAATATATCGTAGTTTCTAAACGATACAAGGGAATTCAATTCATTGGACATGTTTGTCTTTAGTTATCATATATCTATAGTCATTTCATCTAATATCCCAAAGACTATATACCAAGTATAGTACTACTATCAGGCTCGTATGATTTCTACTCGACTCTCACTTTAATCAGATCTCTTTTTCAACTTCACCAAAAACATAATCTTTCGGATCATCACACAACTATTGCCGATGCAGTAAAACAGTTTCTTAGAATTACCCATTGGTTGACAATAAAAATAATTTATCAGTTTAGGAAAATAGCAACCATTGAGTTTTAATTTATTTTAAAAAATTCAATGAGATAAAAAGTGTGAATTTTTTTATGCAAAAGAATATAAATGGCACAAATCGGATCTCCTCTCATATAAATGGATTCCTTTATTAAACATTCAAAAAAATAAATATGTGCATGATGGACTTTTTGGTTCCAGCTTAATCTCTCTTTTCTGCGTGACATAAGCAAAGAACGGGACACACGTACGACGATGGCTCCCACCTGCAAGAACATATGTGTCGAGGTGAGAGCGATCTATTTGTTTGTATTAAGAAGAGTTTCTCAATGAAGAATAAATAGCATTTGATTAAAAAACACAACAAGGATTAGGGAGCCAGTGTGTTTGATTAAACCAAACAATTATCATATGTGATTTCTTCTTATCAACAGTGGATAATAGTCGACTCCAATTAATAAATGCTTTTCAGAAGAAAATATACAACAAAAAAAAAAAAAAAAGATGATCTCACAGCCACTGCGATCGACTTAGTCTTTTTTTTGTCTTCCCTCCGACCTCAACGATCTTCTCCTTCTTTTTTGATTCATTGATTTTTATTTACTACAGCCTTACAATTTGTTCCTAGATTCTATTGTTTGATATTTTCTCATGTGAGTGATATCTATTGACGTCTAGACCAGGGTAAATTGGGTGAGAAGCCTAGGACAGGGTCCATAACAATCTTTCAAAAATTGACATCCTCAGCTTCAATCACTGGCATTGGCATTTGAGCGAAAGGATCACATCGGTATCATCCTCTCCCTTTCTCATCCACAATAACTAATATCATACATTAGCTTTATTAGGATAATTGGCCGTAAGAGGCCAATTCTGATCGGACTACTAAAACTACAATCATCCATCTTTTTGTCCAGATGAAATGATACAAGGATAAATATTTTTCACTTCTTGCTATATATATATATGTCTAGATAGATAGATAGATAGATAGATAGAGAGAGAGATAAGCTTAGAGCTGCTGCTCCTCTTGCCCAATACTCCATGGTTTAGCAACAAGATGCAGTCTTTGTTTTCTTTGGAGCACTACCCCAAAAGCCTCACTCATGTCCAAATCCTCACTTGTCATTCCCCGAGGCAACTCCCAATCAAAGTGATAAACCAGGGTTGCCAGTGCGAGCTCTAAAGAGGCAATTGCAAAGCTCATTCCAGGACAAATTCTCCTTCCTGCTCCGAACGGAATGAACTCGAAATCGTTTCCCTTGAAGTCCATTGCACCGTCCCCCATGAACCTCTCGGGTTTGAATTCGTCAGGTGCTTCCCAATGGCTTGGATCTCTGCTTATGGCCCATGCATTCACGATCACTCGTGTTTTCTTGGGAATGTCGTATCCTTGTATTTGACAATCCTCCATCAGCTCTCGTGGAACCAGTAGCGGGGCCGGCGGGTATAGACGTAATACTTCCTTGATGATGGCTTTCAGGTACACCATCTCGTCCAACTCCTCCTCATTCACCATTCCTTTTCTTCTGCTCGCTATCCCTCGCACTTGGTGTTGTAATTTTGCCATCACACTTGGACTCCGGACGAGCTCCGCCATGGCGTACTCCAGGGTAACATATGCTGTCTCGGTAGCACCACTGAATATATCCTGCAAGTCGATAATGTTGAAAAAATGAGATCATTTGATGAATCTCAAAATAAACACTGCAAGATCCTAGTATCCACATTTCTCACTGATGAAATAAGCACCACAATATACCTAAATAGGGGGATGGGGGAGTAGTTTAGATTTGCTCTAGTTTGGATGTAGCAATTTGGAGAGAGGGTTCCCCCTATCTCGTAAAAGAAATTGGTTCACTATTTTACTATAGTAACACGTGAAAAATAATAATCACTTGCCTGAGGGCATAAGATACGAATATAATTCATACAATATGAAAAA
>LVTN01000038.1:1324-30379 GCA_001649415.1 Musa itinerans
AATATGTATATATATGTATATATATGTATATATATGTATATATATGTATATATATATACATATATATATATATATATACAACAAGTAATATAAAGTGATAAATGCCAAAATATAATAAACAAAAAGACCTCAAGTCACACGTGTCCCCACTCACGTAATTGGCTTGTAGGGCACATATGACTAGCACTTGGTGGAGCTACCATTGCATTAAATGTATGTTATTTTGTTCCTTCTATTATCAAAAATATTATTTTTATTTCATGTTTGATAGTTAGTAGATATAAATTAGTTTTTAAGAATAATGATTGTTCAAGTATATTGAATGATAAGATCATCACTAGAGGAATATTGCATAGCGACTTATTTATCCTAGATATTGCTCCATATATCATGAATATAAATGTGTCTAAGAGAAAATGAGATGAGGTGAATAATGCATACCTATAGCATTAAAGGCTAGGTCACATACATGAAGGAAGAATCCAAAAGTTGTTGAAGAATAAATACTTAGATCCATTCGACTACAAGTCATATGCAACTTATGAGCCTTGCCTTGGAAAATTGACTAACTCTCCATTTAGTGAAACTGGAGAGAGAGCCATTGAGTTGCTGAAACTGATACATAGTGATGTATGTAGTCTCATATTGACTCAGGCTATAGGAAGTCATTCTTACTTCATTACATTCACTGATGACTTTTCTAGGTATGGACATATGTACTTAATAAAGTACAAGTCCGAGGCATTCGAGAAATTTAGATAATATAAGAATGAGGTAGAAAACCAAATTAGAAAGAATATCCTTGAGTACATACTTCACCTAGTTCCTCAAAGACCATGGGATTCTATCCCAATAGATACCTTTTTATATACCTCAGCTTAATGGTGTATTGGAAAGAAAGAATTATATACTGTTAGACATGGTGTGGTCTATGATGAGTTTCGCCGACTTATCCATTTCATTCTAGGGATATGCCCTAGAGTCTACACCTTACCTTTTGAATAAAGTTCTGACAAATCGGTAGTGTCTATAACATATAAGATATGAAAAAGGAAGAAATTCGATCTTAAGGTTATTAAAATTTAGGTTGCCCTGCCCACGTTAGAAGATATAACCCTGATAAGTTGAAATTTAGGACGAAACAGCGTAAGTTCGTGGGATACCCTAAGGAAACTTATGGGGTATTATTTTTATCACCCCGAGGACCAAAATATCTTTGTAACCAAGAGAGCAGTGTTTCTCGAGAAGGAATACATTCTTGATGGAGACATTGAGAGCATAATAGAGTTGAGCGAGGTTGAAGAACCTAGCTCAAGCATCATTTCATGGCTTGAGTCTATTCAAATACCTAGTACACAAGTTCTAACTTTATGTAGGTTCGACAGAGTACCACATCCTCCTGAAAGATATGTGGGACATATCAAAAGAGATGATGTTGAGGATATTGATCCTTGGACCTATAATGAGGTAATTTTAAGTATAGACTTTGAGAAGTAGCGAGAAGCCATGAATTCTAAAATTGATTTCATGTACTCTAACAAGGTTTAGAATCTAGTTCATGCACCTGAGAGTATCGTACCCATTAGTTGCAAGTGAATCTTCAAGAATAAAATCAGAGTAGATGGAAATATGGAGACGTATAAAGCAAGACCAATGGATAAGGGGTAACATCAAAGACAAAGTGTTGACTATGACGAAACCTTCTCATCTGTAGCTATGCTAAAATCTATCCGAATTCTGTTGGCTATTGCAGCACACTATGATTATAAAAATCATGTTCCTTAATGGCAACCCCGAGGAGGACATGTATATGATACAACTAAAGAATTCGTGTTCAAAGAAAATCCAAATAAAGTGTGCAGGTTGCTTAAGTCCATCTATGGAATAAAGCAAGCTTTCCGAAATTGGAAGATAAGATTTGATGAGGCGATCAGATCTTATGACTTCGTTAAGAATAAAGATGAGCCTTGTGTATACAGGAAGGTAAGTGGGAGCGCTATCACCTTCTTGGTGCTATATGTGGATGACATCCTAATTATTGGGAATGATATAGAAATACTCTCTATAGTAAAGACTTGGTTATCTAGACATTTCTCTATGAAGAACTTAAGGGAAGCATCATATATATTGGAAATTTAGATATATAAATATGGATCCAAGAGGATGCTTAGATTGTCTCAATCTAGGTACATAGACACTATTATTAAAAGATTTTGCATGAAAAAATCCAAGAGAGGTCTCATACCGATGAGACATGAGACATCACTTTCTAAGAGTATATTCCCAAAGACTCCTAAAGAAAGGGTAAACATGGATAAGATATACTATACCTCAACAATATGATCTATCATATATGTTATGTTATGTACTGGGCCTGATATAGTGCAAGCTCTAAGTGTTATAAGTAAATATCAATCGGATCCAAGTTTGGAACATTGGAAGGCAGTAAAGTATATCTTTAAGTACTTAAGAAGGACTAAAGATCTTTTACTAGTATATGGAGGAAGTAGCCTTAGGGTTGAGGGCTACACAGATTTAAGTTTTCAATCTGATATCAATGATAACAAGTCTAACTCGGGGTATGTTATTACCCTGTATGAAGGAGCAGTATGTTGCAAGAGTTTCAAGCAAGATACTACTACTAACTCGACTATAGAGGTAGAGTATATTATTACAGTAGAAGCAGCAAAAGGAGTTTGGATGAAGAAGTTCAACATAGAGCTAAGAGTTGTGCCAAGCAGTAAGAAGTTGATTCCCTTATATTGTGACAACAATAGGGTGATTGCTTAAGTAAAGGAACCTAGGTCTCATCAGAAGTCGAAGCACATTCTAAGAAGGTTCCACTTGATCAGAGAGATCATGGCCCATGGAGATGTAGCCATATAAAAAGTTTCATCAGAAGATAACATTATAGATTTACTAACGAAGTCGTTATCTCAAATTGTCTTTGAGTGTCACAGGGGTCTGATGGGGATCAAACACATAGGTGATTGGCTATAAGTCAAGTGAAAGATTACTAGTCATAGGTGCCCTGCAAGCCAATCACATGAGTGATTACATGTGTGATATGCTATGTAGTCTTTTTGCTTATTATTATTGGTATTTTCTTACTTTATGTTGCATATTGCAGAGAATGAGTTCATTGATTGATCCACTTACCGAATACTAGATAGTTGATGATACATTATTATTAAATAGCATTTTCATCATCCCAATTGTGTATCTTGTCCTTAGACTTGAGACACCAAGAATGTCATATATGAGTACTCAACTCTTTAATATCGGACTTATAGATCAAGAAGTTCTAGATCTAGCACAGTCGGTCATTGGGAGTGACAACTAACCTTACAAGGGTAATTGAGTGTCGATAGAGGATCATCCACTCTTGGTGTCATGATAAAAATATCGTATGTGTTCTTACTCAAGTAAATCCATAGCTAGGGTTATTCAAATTGAGAGAGAAAGAGTTTTCCAAGAGAATCCGATTCGAGCAAGACTCAAGTAAATTTTATATAGGCCTGATAGCACCATACTCGGTATATAGTCTTTAGAATATTAGATGGATGAGGGACTATACATATATTGTAATTGAGGACAAACAGGTCCAATGATTGGATCCCCTTGTATTGTTTAGGGACTATGGTATAATGGTCTAGTATATCTGTAGTCGATGAGTCAAGTGAATTATTATAGAGATGATAATTCATTGAGTTAGAAAGAGTTCTAACAAGTATGACTTATGACCAACTTGATATTGGGCTTAGAGGATCACACATATATTGTAGGTGTTATGATGAGTAGAGGTTCAGATATGAGATATCCGTTAGAATCCCTATCTTATTGGATATCCAATAAGCCACAAAATTATTAGATCTTATGGATAAGATCCAATAAGAGTCAATAAGAGATTATTGGGTAGAGATCCACTTATTCAAGAGGATTGGATAGTTGGATAGAGATCCAGTACCCAATAAGGAATGATCTATTAGGGTTAAGTTGACAATAACATCTATAAATAGGAGGGAATCAAAGGGGTATAGGCTAGACCCTTTATGGCTGCCGCTTCCTATTCTCCTCCCTCCCTTTCCTTATCAGCCGACAGCCCTAGTTTGGGGCATGTGGACAGTAAGAAAGGTAAACCACTTCTTGATCATATGATGCGCATGGAGAGAATGATCATGTAGTGATTTGAGGAGCATCTTCGCGGCATCTGCCATGTGGATCACCGCTAGAGAAGATGACAATTGACATCATTTATCCTCTCCCACAAATCTATAGGTTTTCAAGGATATATGATCTCCTTAAGTAACATATCTTCTACATACATATTGTTTTTGGTTTTGTAGGTTTTTACGCACCAATCTTCACATGACGATGAGAAACTTTTTTTGTGGGAAATTCTACGATTTTTATTTTTTGTCTTTTCATTGGGTATGTGATGTTGCTCTAGGTTACCCAACACCTTTAGCACCAGTAATCTATCTCTTTAATCCTTCAAGGATGGATTTGTTTGTTACCTTGACTAGCCCGTTGGTTGTGGGGTGCGCCACTGAGCTGAACTTAGCTAGATCCCCTAAGACTAGCAGAAGTCTTTGAACTTTAAATTGTTAAACTGTCCCATTATCCTTGATGAGGGCTTTTGGGATTCTATACTAAGTGATAATATTTCTCCACATGAATCCTTCCACCTACCTCTTGAAAATTAAGGTGAGGGCCTCGACTTCAACCCATTTGGTGAAGTAGTCCACTCCAACGATAAAAAATCGACATTGGCCGGATACAAGGAGAAAAGGGCCCAGGAGGTCCATTCCCCATTACGCGAATGACAAAGCTATGTTGACGGGGCTTAGTAGGACCGTGGGTTGGTGTTGGATCCATGAGTGCCTTTGGCATCCTGAGCACCTTTGCACATAGATCATAGTATCTTTTTACATGGTGGGCCAGTAGTATCCTAGTCGAAGTACTTTGAAGGCTAGGGTATGTCCCCCTATATGTTCTCCCCATATCCCTTTGTGCACCTCAACCAAGACCCTATTAGACTCTTGCAGAGATAGGTATCACAGGAGGGGCTAGCTATATGCCCATCGGTACAATCGCCTGCTCAGGATGTAATATTAGGCATGGATACACCTTAGTCTTCACGCTATGATGGGGTTGTCGGGTAGTGTCCCATCCTATTGGTAACACAGGATTTCTTCCATCTAGTTGTTTTCCGTCTCCAAGTTGCCTATGTCATTCTTTTCGATGGTTCTAATTATTAGGATCTCCACCATTAAACAATTTCTTGTGTCAGGTCGGGTGGAGACTAACTTGGCTAGAACATCCGCTTGTGTGTTGCTGGTCTAGGGAACTATTTGTATGATGAACCGATGAAAGCGGGTGGTGAGTCGGTGCACCTCTACTAAGTTTTTGGTTATGGTCCCATCCTGGGCCTCATACTCCCCATTGATCTGACTCACCACTAGTTGCGAATCGCTAAATGTGTCGAATTTTGGCACATAGAGCTCTAGCATGAGCCACAACCTGAAGAGGAGGGCCTTGTATTCCATCTCATTGTTGGTGATGAAGGAGGTGTGTTCTCTGTCTTGGGAGGCCATCTTTATTCCATTGTAGTCGAAGAATGCATCCATAAAGATGAGGAGCTCGTGGCCCGAGGTGGCATCTACTAGCTAGTTAATCTAAGGCAGGAGGTAGCTATCTTTTGGGTATGCCAGGTTGAGGTCAGTGTAATTGACACACATTCTCCATTTCCCACTAGCCTTCTTGATGAGGATAACATTGGAGAGCTATTGCGGGTACTGTACTTTGGAGATAAAACTCACCTCCAATAGCTTTCCCACTTCTTCCTATATCACCCTTTGTTGTTCAGGGGTGAACCTTCAAGGCCTTTGCTTTATTGGTTGTGCCCTCAGGAGGATGTTTAAGTAGTGCTGCACAACCTCAGGGTAGGCACATCACTTAGCAACCAAGTGTAGACGTTGGCATTCCCTCAAAGGACATCCATCAATTTGCGGTGAAGCTTTGCGAAGAGGTCTGTTCCAATTTGGATGATCCAGTTTGGACATGCATCATCAAGGGGGATATTGATCAACTATTTAGTAGACTCATGGCAGGGGGTGAATTTGTTGAAGTCCCTTGGATCCATTGGCAACTCCTCGAATTTCATGCCTTGAGGTGTGGCGACGAGGTAGCACTGTCTTGATCCTTAAGGATCCCCTCTTACTTCCCTGATTCTCCCTTGGGTGGGAAACTTTATCGTTGAGTGGTACGTGAACACCATTACTCTCAGTTAGTTGGGGGTGGGCTAACTAATTATCATGTTATAGGTCGAAGAAGTACCAATCATGATGAACTTGATCGGCAAGGTCTTGTCCTAGGGCTCCTCCCCAAAAGTAGCATGAAGAGTTATCATCCTAAGAGGGAGAACGGAGTTTCCCATAAACTCGGTAGGGGAGATCGTCATTGGGCGTAGGTCACTCCAAGTCAATCTGAGCTTTTGGAAGGTGTCGACAACACTCCCAATGTCGACCATGACCCTCTTCACCTAAGTAGTTGATATCCATATCAAAATAGATAGCGGATTCTCCTAAGCATTGTCATTGGCTTCTTCGCCCCTGAAAGAGATCAAGGGTTTTCCTTCCATCCTCGTTCATTTTTCTTTGGACATAGAGCATGTCAAGGTGCCTTTCTCTTCTATAGTGAGTTTCTTAAGGATGACATCGATCTGCCTCTTCGGTGCATCGACCTCCTAAAGGGGAGAGACCCCTCCGGGGGAGCATTTATCATGAGAAGTCACAGAAGAATATTCCTATGACATTCAGTCCTATTTCTAACATCAAAAGGTTAACACACAGAGATCGTCAACTAGTAAGTCAAGTGCTGGTTGGTTCTTTGTCAAAAGTACAAGTCCCTTCTAGTGACTCCTCCTGGTTGACATAGAGAGTAGGTGTTGCAGGTAGGATGAAAGAAGCTATAAGAAGAGGTAGTATGCTAGGAGCGGCTAAGTCTTCGAGTGGTGAAGCTTGGTTTGGAAGCTGGGTGATCTCCTTTGCTTGGTAGCTTTTTGGCTACGCCTCTGGGCTACATCGATGACCTAGTACAACATGCCTATGCCAGGGGTGTCCTTGCTCGACCCCTTCGATGCTTAAATTAGGAAAACAAAGGGGGAGGAAAACAATAATATCAATGGTGAATTAAGAGAGTAAAGAGTCTATTTTGCCTATCTACCTCGGCTTGGCCTAGGGCATGACTTTTATACTTGGGCACCGGGTGGAGCGAACGGGCCTCTATCAAGGTTCCCCTTACCTAAAGTGGTGAAAACACTTAATGCAGGCGGCTTGTCAACATGTGCTCCTAAGGGCAACGTCTGGGGACTGTCAGGATGACACCTCCGGTCGGGCTTCCTTGCTTCTTTAGGTCAGGCAGGGCATGGTCCCCTTGTTGTTCATCCAGAAGGCAAGGCAAGTGAAGATGGACCATGCCATTTGTTATTAGTGTGGAGGTATGGCTTATGCTGATATATAAGTGGGTCACATGGGCCCATTTCCAGAATCTAGGGTAGGCGGTGCAACCCTTGGTCCCTGTGCCTTTGTTTTAGATGTTGTCTTTTAGCCCACGTAGTAGGGGGAAGCTAGCAGTGCCTGGGATTATCCTTATCACTAAGTAATAGGATCATTTTTCTAGTTAAAATAATTTGGAAACATCATTTCATTAATAAAACTACTTTGGAGCTAGAGGAGGAAATGAAAAAAGTTTATCCTTATCTTTTTATCGATTGAAGTATGACAAATTAGAGGACTAAACTTTTCTTTTAAGGGGGCGAGAGTATAATATTCCTTATTTATTAATTATTTATAAGGTGTGAGTGGATGGAGCTCCAGAGACTTATGTTAATGGTCATCCAAAAATAAATGGACCATATTATGTTATGATCTTACTTCATCCTTTATGTTTTTTGATATATTATCCAAAGTATTGTTTATGTTTTCTTATGTATTCTTTGGATATGAATGAAATGAATATAATATCAAATAAGACACTTCACCTTATGTTCCTTAGTTGTTTTCTTGATATGCTCCTAAATGTTTTTACACCATTGATATGCTCAAAATACTCTTTGCTCTATTGTTAAGAGCAAAATATGTTTCTAACCAAATAATATTTACGATTATTATATCTAATGAAATAACATTTATGAATTTTTGTATCACTATCTTGCACCTTGACATTAAGGCCATATGAGCTACTACCTCTTATCATTTGTATATTGGTTGTGTGCTGAGCTTTGTAGCTTACCTTGTTATTATATAAATATTTTAGATTAACTTGGTACTCATTGAAATGCTACTACAGGGCTAAGGTAGTAGAAAAGTTAAAAGATTTTGGGTAAGTCTTTAACGATTGACATGATGTTATATAAATACATTTTGCTTGTAATAAAATGATATCAACAAATCTGAATTGATGTCTTGTAAAAGTTTAAAAGACCTTTCTTTTTTAAAATTTTAGAATGTGAAATTATAGTTTTACGATGATAAGAACTTATGATAAATAATTAATTTTGTGATTGTCTAAATTCTTGCACTTGTAGATTTATAAGTGATGATTAACTTGATTATAAACTGGACAAGTTAATTCCTAGACAGTACGAAGAATAATAAGATTGCAGTTAATAAGCAACGATGATGCTATTTGTGGAGCTGACACTTGTGTTTCTATACATGCTTGATGCTCTTGTTGTATTGTTGTTGACTAACAATGATAAGCAAGACAATTCTCTTTATCTGCAACTGCATATCACACTGAAAGCAACAGAGTAGGAATCAGTCAACCTCTGTTGTTCTTTATTTAACTAACTATAAGTTATATTCAGATCATGAATTCCTCCTCCATGTTTATTCTAGAAAAAATATTTGCTATTAGGGTTTGAAGATTTTAGCCACCTGAAGTGATTTGTTCTGTCAATCTGCCATTAAACATTGTTGATATGGCTGGTGGCATTCTCTCAGTGGTATGTTAGGAAACAAAGTGCTTACCAGCAATGTTTTATATAATAGATTCGAGTGTTTAATGTCGTGTTCGCTTCGGTAAGCAATAAAATGAGGAATCGTATCGTCTAAGATGGTATATGATGTTGGATGATGGCATAATCTGAGTGTTTGATATTTTATAAATCTGAGTAATTATTATTAGAAACTACAGATAAAGATTTACATAATACAATAATACAATTTTACAGAGTTTGATGATGATAAAATATTTATGTATTTCGAGTAATTAAGACTTTTCATCTTCATTATTATTGGTGTGGTTAAATCGTAACTCGGCAAATGTCTTCCTCCATCTCAAACATCATCAACTCACGCTGGAAAAAGATGAAGAAAGCCAGAAAATTTATCAGCTTCCAAGAACAACAAAGGCAAACCACAGTGGATGGGATAGAAGCCACCGTCAGTTGCAATTAATGATAAGGTGCAACGAGATGTGGGAACCCTAATCAACTGGAGGCTGTGCATCGAGCCATCCTTCCCCATCAATATATGAAATGTCAATGAACTTCTTCAGCTCATCATCACTCAGCTGCTTCTCCCACTTCACTCTACCTGAGAGGTCTGATCCTGGTCCTGTGCATCCCGATTCTGCAAACGTCACAAGACCTCTGATGTACAACAAAAAAGATGTAGTAAGTCTCTGGATCATCCTCTTTTTTAAAAAAAGATAAATTCAGATCAACAGTAAAAAATTGCAACTAGTAACATAGGAAAATAATGTCGTAAGTCTCGTGCACTAGATCATTTTTTTTCTTGTGATAAACTAAAGTCAAACGTAAAAATGTCATTTGATTATTACTAATAAACCTCAGAAAATTCAAATATATATATATGTATATATGTATATATGTATGTTTATATGTATGTATGTATACATACATACATACATACATACATACATACATACATACATACATACATACATACATACATACATACATACATACATACATACATACATACATACATACATACATACATACATACATACATACATACATACATACATACATACATACATACATACATACATACATACATACATACATACATACATACATACATACATACATACATACATACATACATACATACATACATACATACATACATATATATATATAGTTTTAGTAACACAGGAAGATAATGTGGTAAAAATCTAATGCACCAGATCATTTTTTTAATGGTAAACTAATAACAAATATTAAAAAATTATAATTAGTAATATATCATCTTTTTTTGATAAATAAAAATCAAACATAGAAATACCATTCGTTACTTACTCGTCTTTAGCATTCCAAAGATACCATCCTTCTGGAACAATGATGTCTGACATACAGGTCTGGTAAAATATCACCCTCGAGTACTGTTTCCATGCCCTCCCCAAGTAAGTTGCTTGAGGCCCTGAGATGGTGCACCACTTGAACACGAAGCCACCATTGTCACTGGTACTGCTTCGCCCTTGAGCTGTCACATATCCTGGCTTCCGAAGGCTTTTAACTGTTGATATATTGCATTGCTGCGTGACACACAGCAATTTGATCAGACACAGCATATGAAACTATAAATCATGTTTCATGCATGTTTTATTTGATTAGTAGGTCGAATTAAGGAGCTATTTTCGAATTTGCATGTCGAGTCGGATCATTGTAACTTAGACATGATCCAAATTTATCATCCCTACGAACAAGTGTTGGATCAAAACTTCCAAATTTAATAGATATACTACCAACATATTTCAATCTGAATAGTACACAATAGAAGGAATAAATTGAAAAAGAAAAAAGAGGCTTATACGAGCAATTATAATTAAATGAGATAAATAGGAGAGTATGTACAGACAGTATCATTAGGACATGCATTATTTATTTTGCATGTCGAGTCGGATCAATGTAACTTAGACATGATCTAAAATTATCATCCCTATGAACAAGTGTTGGATCAAAATGATACCTCATAAATAGATTGGCCATATCCGAAGATGAAGTCGACCACACCTTCGATGTAGCAACCCTTGTAGTAGTGTCTTCCAAGCATATCAGCGAGAGTGTCTTGAAACCCAATGAAGCTGCAGTCGTAGAAGGCAGACTTATCTCCCAAAATCCAAGCGGCCACCGCGGGGGTCAGATTGGCGAATCCATTGTATGTATTCTGCATCAAATATCGACTCGTCAAACCGGCCGTTTGAACTCCTAATTCATGCAGATAAATTTATTTCGAAGATTATTACAGTAGAATAATAAGATCGTATCACGGCCATGAACAGTATATGGATTGATTTGTATGGCTGTTTTAGCTACTCGGGCCAGAGACTGAGAGCTATAGATCAGTAAAACCTTGAAGGTTATCCCCTTGGCAACAAAGTTGGAGGCATATGACGTGAAGGTTGCACTGGTGTCAGTGGTATGGCCACTGAAGTCGCTGTAGTTACCCCACTCGATGGACGTCGTCTGAGCTCCATCTCCTTCCAGTACGATGTAACTCTTAGTGCTTGTCACGTTCACCTTCTCCCTGCTTACACCACCCATGAACGACCAGCTCTTTCAAGGTATAAAGCAGGGGAAGGAGAACCTACCTGTACACGCCAGCAGCGACGTGAATCTTGGTCCAGTTGTTGTTGTTGTCAGGGACAGAGTCGATCGCCTGCTGAATGCTCTTGAAATCGCCACCGCCCTTGAGGTCGACGACGATGGTTCTCGCGATGGAGGCAGCTGCAATGGCCACAGGAGCACGTAGTGATATGGAGGAGAAGACGGAGAGGAAGAGGACGAGCCACCTCATTTGGAGCATTTGAAAACACGTATATGCAAGGCTGGCGAGAAATGGATCGGCAGTGGAAGGGAATACATATATATATATATATATATATATATATATATATATATATATATATATATATATATATATATATATATATATATATATATATATATATATATATATATATATATATATATATATATATATATATATATATATATATATATATATATATATATATATATATATATATATTATATATATATAGAGAGAGAGAGAGAGAGAGAGAGAGAGAGAGAGAGAGAGAGAGAGAGAGAGAGATAGAGAGATTATACAGTGGGAGTCAAATTGATGTTAGTAGTGCCTTTAAATAATTGGCGGAAGTAATAAAGAAAATTTGTATTCTTTTTCTTTTCAGATTCACCCGACGTGATCAACACCTATGTGTGCCGGAATGTTTGAGATGTTGGAAATACCGTGCTTCGTGATGTCACCTGTACGAAATTAAGGTTGGGAGAGGTTTTTTATCCGATCTCTCTAACACTTAAGTTAATAATTTGATATTCTCAAATATGGATTTGAGTAGTTCAAAAGGAGTCCCCCTACATTGGTTGGGTTTAAGATCTTATCATATAAAATAAGGAGTTTGTGATTACTTTCCTCATCACAATGGACGAGTCTTTTTTATGAAAAGAAAGCTTACGATTGCCTTTTCTTATAATAATGGATGAGAAAGAAACTTCTGATTATCTTTCTTGTCATAATGAACAAGGCTT
This sequence comes from Musa itinerans, assembly GCA_001649415.1. Classification (NCBI taxonomy): domain Eukaryota; kingdom Viridiplantae; phylum Streptophyta; class Magnoliopsida; order Zingiberales; family Musaceae; genus Musa; species Musa itinerans. Next base: position 13,911 of record LVTN01000038.1, read on the forward strand.
GTGTTTCCTTACTTTGAATTATTGTCCACGTAGGTAAATAGGTGGAGGATGACTTGGATCTCACGTGGTAACTATGTGTGATAATAGATTCTCTATCATTTGTTCCTCCCAAAGAAATGCTTTGGTGTTTTTGCAAGAATGGTTCGAAACGTATCGTTTAGTTCATTCGACATATGAGCGTTTTATGTTACCTATTCATATCTTGCTGGTTGGGTTTTTATTTCCATCAAATTGTTACCTATTCATTCTCTCATTAGATTTGACGTTTCTGCTAAAGGAGAAGGTTTTAGATTCCTATTACGTTCAATTACCCTAACATTGCTTTCTAATTATTTATTTTGGCTTCAATTACCCTCCAAATTTTACCCTAACGTTTCTTTCCACCCCCTATAAAGATTCATTCCGTCCTATAACAACTCACCGTTCTCGACGAGATCGATGCACAAAAACCAAACCATATGGGATGATTCCCAAAAAAAAAAAAAAAGGAATACGTAAGAGGTTGCTTCTTAGAAAGGTGTTGTGACTGAATTAATCAAATGAATCGGCTACCTTAAATTTGCTAATTACATTTCTAGTCTCTAAAAGACTAATGAAGCTCTCATATTTACCCATTATCCATCCTATCATATGAGCCTCCCTCCCCTTTTTGAAGGCAATTTGAATCCTTTGAGTAATATTTTCGGTGATATTTGATGCTCCTAATTGAGATAAGAATAGGACTTGGCTGTACATTTGTCCTACTCCATCTGCAGTCTTGCTTTATAACAAAAATTAATAACCTGCGAAAAGAGTAAAGTAAATACAGCAGATCAATGCATTATCAAATATAGAATAAATCTAAAAATTATTCCAGCCACTATGGCTGGACTAATAAGACTGATTAAAAGATAAGGAGAAACATTATGTTTGACCTATTGTTTGTTTGTGATATAAGGAATGAGGAAATATAAATCTTAGCATTTCTATAAATGGCATCATTGTATTGTACGATGATCGTGAATTCTCTTTCCATTTGTTGCATGCAATTCTTTACCGTAAGTCTTCTGGATAAACACACGCTGCTATGAGTTCTTTATTTTGGAGAATAGAACATTGTATGTGAAAACAGAATCACTGTATTTAGTAAAGATATGGTGTTCCCCAATGTTAATGTGAAAATAGAATCACTGTATTTAGTAACGATATGATGTTCTCTATGAGAAATAATGACTTGCTGAATAGTGAATATAAATTTATATGCATCATAAAATATGATAATTATATATTTTTTGATACTATGTTATCATAAATTTTATAATTTAGAATCATGATAACATAGTATCCAAATATTAAGAGGATCATGATAATTTTATCACGATTTATTTTTCTCAATAATATCTTTCCCAATATGCCCTTACAAGATGATGCTCCCAGTAGATACATTGAACTAAAGTAGAAGAAATTATTGGTAAGACAAAGGCTTCATAAGAGTATCTATAAGTTGATTAGAAGATGGGACATGAGAGACACGTAGTTCATCATTTTGATCATTGTCATAAACAAAATAAAAGTCGATAGCTATGTGCTTTATTCGATAGTGAAATATAAGATTAACATATAGATATGTTACACTGATATTATCACAATATATAGATGGAGTTTCAGAGATTGTGACAAATAGTTCATATAGCAATGATTGAATCCAATAAAGTTCAACAATTATAGAAGCAACCGCTTGATATTCAGTCTCCGTAGATTTTACAATAAAGCATTATTTCTTGGAACTCTAAGAGATTGGATTGTGACCAAGAAATACGATATAAGCACTAGTAGGTACCCTATCATCCTTATTACCTACTTAATCGGCATCCGAAAATGCATGAAGCAATAGAGGATAGTCTTTTCAAAAAGCACGTAGTTCACCATTTTGAGCATTGTCATAAACAAAATAAAAGTCAATAGCTATGTGCTTCATTCGATAGTGAAATATAAGATTAACATATAGATATGTTACACTGATATTATCACAATATATAGATGGAGTTTCAGAGATTGTGACAAATAGTTCATATAGCAATGATTGAATCCAATAAAGTTCAACAATTATAGAAGCAACCGCTTGATATTCAGTCTCCGTAGATTTTACAATAAAGCATTATTTCTTGGAACTCTAAGAGATTGGATTGTGACCAAGAAATACGATATAAGCACTAGTAGGTACCCTATCATCCTTATTACCTACTTAATCGGCATCCGAAAATGCATGAAGCAATAGAGGATAGTCTTTTCAAAAAAAGGCACATGGATTTAATCGGGCTTCTAGTTTGTTATGGGTATAATATAGACACCCAAAAATATGCAATTTACTATAGTTAGGAGTAGATCTATGTGACAAATAGTTCATATAGCAATGATTGAATCCAATAAAGTTCAACAATTATAGAAGCAACCGCTTGATATTCAGCCTCCGTAGAAGATTTTACAACAAAGCATTGTTTCTTGAAACTATAAGAGATTGGATTGTGACCAAGAAATATGATATAAGCACTAGTGGGTATCCTATCATCCTTATCACCTGCTTAATTTTCATCCGAAAATACATGAAGCAATAGAGGATAGTCTTTTCAAAAAAAGGCACATGGTTTTGATCGGGCTTCTAGTTTATTATGGGTATAATATAGGCATCCAAAAATATGCAATTTACTATAGTTAGGAGTGGATCCAAATAATTTTTCAAATGGTGAAACCATGGTTTAGAATTAAAGTGGGCATGTCATTAATAAGTTAAATTGATATGGCAAATGAATGAGACCAAAATTGAAGAGTAAGGAAGCTTGAGTTTAGTTTGAGACCAGTTTAAACTATGTGATGATGGTGATGTTCCGCAGTCTCATTATATTTAAGAGTATGTGGAGAGGTGAGAAAATGAGAGATTCCATTGGTTCCAAAAAAGTTACAAAGTTTTTAAAATTCATCACTATTATCAGAGTAAAATGAAATAAGGAATTGTTGAAAGAACTTTTCAACAATAAGCTTAAACTTAAAAAAAATGATGAATACTTCATATTTTTACTTCATGGGAAATAACCACATGTACTTTATGAAATGAAAACCGAGTAGGTGGTGCGACAAGATATGTATAATAAGATGGGTATAAAGGTTGAAATATCTATGGAATAGCAACTTGCAAGTGAAGATATTTGTTAGCAATATAGCCTTGCAAGTCATATATTTGACATGTGATTTTGTTGTTGAATTATTAACCAGATTTGTTGATACTTTTGTTGTAACGTTGTTGCATGTTACTTCTAAAATAATTGTTCTGACGGTTGTCTTACTGGTTATGAATCTTGCCTTTGTTGTTAGAATTAGCTTTATTAGTAAAATTGACAATGATAGAAGCAATATAAGAAGATAGCGACTCTCACTTAAGATAAGCTTCATAATTAAAAAATTTGTCATAAATTTTTTTGAAAGATATAGGACTATCACGAGCATGAATCGCAGCCAAGATCTCATTATAATTTGAACCAAGACTTTTTAATATATAAAAAATGATCTCTTCATCATCAAAAGGTGCATTAGCCATAGCAAAGTATATTAGCTTGAGTTTTAATAGCTTGTATGTAGTCAAAAATAGATTTTATATCTTTAGAAAGTTTAAAGAGAGTTTCTCGAAAATGCATGAGGTGATCATGAGATTGATTAGCAAACATTATTGTAAGCTTGATCACACTTGATAAGAGGATTTTGTAGAGGCTATATAGGAAATAATTTAAGGAGAGAGAGAGAGAGAGAGAGAGAGAGAGAGAGAGAGAGAGATAGCACTTCTATTTAATCATTTGCAGAAGACAAGTGATAATGCTTTCTACATAATCCATAAGATTATAATCGATTAAAAAAATAAAAAATAAAATTGAGTATAATAAGATGTATAATTTATAGATGTGAGTTTGAGAGGAGCTTAGATTGTAACGTTAATGGATATAAATATTTTAAAAAATAAAAGAGTTATGGACCATGTCTAAAAGTGGAGAAGAAAAAGATCTGAAGCTGATTACAATAAATAAAGTTTGCTAGAGCATAAAGCAAAATAAAGGTTGTAATGTTACCTTCAACTACAGTAAAGTGCTTACCAGCAATGTTTTATACAATAGATTTGAGTGTTTAAAGATTTATACAATGAGGAATCGTATGTCCAAAATGGTATATGATGTTGGATGATGGCATAATCTGAGTGTTTGATATTTTATAAATCTGAGTATTTATTATTAGAAACTATAGATAAAGATTTATACAATAAAATACTATAATTTTGCAGAGTTTGATGATGATAAAATATTTATGTATTTCGAGTAATTAAGACTTTTCAGCTTTATTATTATTGGTGTTGTTAAATCATAATTCGCAAATGTCTTACTCCATCTCAAACAGCAGCAACTCACGTTGGAAAAAATCAAGAAAGCCAGAAATTTTCTTATTTATCAGCTTCGAAGAACAACAAAGGCAAACCCTCGATCAAACACAGTTGAAATTGCAACTGCAATAATGGATGGGATAGAAGCCACCGTAAGTTGCAATTAGTGGTAAGGGGCAACGAGATGTGTGCACCCTAATCAAGTGGAGGCTGTGCCTCGAGCCATCCTTTCTCATCAATATATGAAATATCAATGAACTTCTTCAGCTCATAATTACTCACCTTCTTCTCCCACTTCACTCTACCTGAGAGGTCTGATCCTGGTCCTGTGCATCTCGATTCAGCAAACGTTACAACGCCTCTGAAGAACAAAAAAAGATGATGTCGTAAGTCTCTGGATCGTCCTCTTTGTAAAAACAGATAAATTCAGATCAACAGTAAAAAAAATTGCAATTAGTAACATTGGAAAATAATGTCGTAAGTCTCGTGCACTAGATCATTTTTTTCCTTGTGATAAACTTAGTAATATATCATCTTTTTCGATAAATAAAAATTGAACATAGAAATACCATTCGTTTACTTACTCGTAACCTTTAGCATTCCAAATATACCATCCTGCTGGAACAATGATGTCTGACATGAAGGTCTGGTAAAATAACACCCTCGAGTAGTGTTTCCATGCCCTCCCCAAGTAAGTTGCTTGAGGCCCTGAGATGGTGCACGATTTGAACACGAAGCCACCATTGTCACTGGTACTGCTTCGCCCTTGAGCTGTCACATATCCTGGCTTCTGAAGGCTTTTGACTACTGATATATTGCATCGCTGCGTGACACACAACAATTTGATCAGACACAGCATATGAAACTATAAATCATGTTTCATGCATGTTTTATTTGATTAGTAGGTCGATTTAAGGAGCAATTTTCGAAATTTGTAGGCCAAACCTTCCAATTTTAATAGAAATAATACCAACATATTTCAATATGAATAGTACGCAATAGAAGGAATAAATTGAGAAAAAAAAAAGAGGCTTATACGAGCAATTATAATTAAATGAGATAAATAGGGGAGACTGTACAGACAGTTTCATTAGGACATGCATTATTTATATTTGCATGTCTAGTCGGATCAATGTAACTTAGACATGATCTAAAATTATCATCCCTACGAACTAGTGTTGGATAGAAATGATACCTCATAAATAGATTGGCCATATCCGAAGATGAAGTCGACCACACCTTCGATGTAGCAACCCTTGAAGTAGTGTCTTCCATGCATATCAGCGACAGTGTCTTGAAACCCAATGAATCTGCAGTCGTAGAAGGCAGACTTGTCGCCCGAAATCCAAGCGGCCACCGCGGGGGTCAGTTTGGTGAATCCATTGTACGTATTCTGCATCAAATATCGACTCATCAAACCGGTCGTTTGAACTCCTAATCCATGCACATAAACCTGTTTCGTCGATTATTACAGTAGAATGATAAGATCGTATCACAGCCATGAACAGTATATGGATTGATTTGTATGGCTGTTTTAGCTACTCGGGCCAGAGACTGTGAGATATAGATCAGTGAAACCTTGAAGGTTATCCTCTTGGCAACAAAGTTGGAGGCATATGACGCGAAGGTTGCACTGGTCTCAGTGTCATGGCCACTGGAGTCGCCGTTGTAGTCTCCCCACTCGATGGACGTCGTCCGAGCTCCATCTCCTTCCAGTACGACGTAACTCTTGGTGCTCTTCACGTTCACCTTCTCCCTGCTTATCACACCGCATGAACGACCAGCTCTTTCAAGGTATAAAGCAAGGGAAGGAAAACCTACCTGTACACGCCAGCAGCGACGTGAATCTTCGTCCACTTGTTGTTGTTGCCAGGAACGGAGTCGATCGCCTGCTGAATGCTCTTGAAATCGCCACCGCCCTTGAGGTTGACGACGATGGTTCTCGAGATGGAGGCAGCTGCAATGGCCACAGGAGCACGTAGTGATATGGAGGAGAAGCCGGAGAGGAAGAGGACGAGCCACCTCATTTGGAGCATTTGGAAACACGTATATGCAAGGCTTGCGAGAAATGGATCGACAGTGGAAGGGTGGAAGGGAATACTACCTAGTGTGGTATATATCTATATATATATATATATATATCTATAGAGAGAGAGAGAGAGAGAGAGAGAGAGAGAGAGAGAGAGAGAGAGAGAGAGAGAGAGAAAGAGAGATTATACAGTGGGAGTGAGACGGTTGTACAAAACTTTCTGCCGTTCTTCTTCCGATTTGACATTTTCGCTGCAACTAAAAATCTGAACTCTATCTTGACAGAAGAAAGAGAGTTTGAATTCCATTTGGCGCATTTGTTGCATAAATGTAGCCAAGTGAGTTTTTGTAAGGATAAAAGAGTTTTCAATTCTTTATGTTAGGAGAAAAGTTGCATGCATATCTGAAGAATCTGGACATATAATAAAACTAGAGTTAATATCCGTCGATGACATTAAAAGTCAAATTGATGTTAGTAGTGCCTTTAAATAATTGGTGGAAGTAATAGAGAAATTTTGTATTCTTTTTCTTTTTAGGTTCTTAGGTAAGTATGATTAGTATTTAGTAGCAGTTAACTTGGGATTATTATAAGGATATTAATGTAAGTTATATATATATATATATATATATATATATATATATATATAATATCATTGATATCTTATTCAGCCCAACATAGTCGAGACTCATGTGTGTAGAAATATTTGATATGTCTCCAGATGAAAATATCATGCTCTCGATGTAAAAATACCGTGCTTCTAAGATTAAAATGTTACTTCTAAGGTGTCACTTATATAAAGACCGAGAGAGATTTTTTGATCCGATCCCTCTGATATTTAAATTAGTAATATGAGGTCTTCAAATATGGGTTTGAATAGTTCAAAAGAAATCCCTTATATTGGAATTAAGTTTTTTATACCTTCATAAAGAAAGGGAGTTTGTGATTGCTTTCTTCATCATAATGGATTAGAAAGAAGCTTGTGATTATCTTTTGGATGACAAAAAAGCTTGTGGTTTCTTTTTGTTATCATAATGAATGAGAAGGAAGTTTGTAATTGTCTTCTAGATTATAGTAGACAAGAAAGAGGCTTTTATTTCTTTACTTTGAATATTCATAGGTTGATGAGTGGAGGGTAACTTAAATCTCACATGGCAATCACTTGTGAGCTGATAATAGATTTCCTATCATTTGTCCTTTTCAAAGGCATGCTTCGGGGCTCTTGCAAGAGAGGCTCGAAACACGTCGTTTAGTTCGTCCGACATAAGAGCGTTCGGAATCTTATCTTGTGAGTTGGGTTTTATTTCTATCAATATGTTAATCATTCCTTATCTCATTAGACCGGGCATTTCCTGTAATCATCAATAATTTTCCTCCTTAACATAAAATAATTACTATAAATAATTTATTATTTTATTTCAATTATTAACTTTCTTATTTATGTAGTATGGTTAATAAAATGATTAAGATTGATTTCCTTAATCATGTGGATAAGTTAGAAATTTTATCAATAATTAAATTATTAATTGATTTATTTCCTAATAAGGGATGTGATTTTTATGATGTAAATACTTTATATTTTATTTTTATGTGTGAACCATAAGAAATAAATATTATATTTTTATCTTTATGTGTGAAAGTAAAATAAAAATAAATTATTACTTACCATCTCATCTTTTCTTATATAAAAGAGGCTCCTCCTCCCTCCTAATCAACTTTAATTCATGTTTTGAAATCTTTTATATTATGATTGTTATAATTTTATGATGCATAATAATATTTTAAATTTTAAATTTTATGATTAATAAATAATGATAATTGATTTGTGATGTTAGAATGATTATTTAACTTATAATGATCTCGCTTTAATGAATCTCATGATTGATTTAATTATTAAAATTTTATTTTTGAATTAACATAATAGTTTTAATTTATTTAATTAGGTATATCTATGTTTCAAGAATTATGTATGAATTTTTATGATTTAATTAAATTTAAGATCATGTATTTAAATTCTTTAATTCATATATTTGAATTACTCTTTAATAATTTAAAATATTAAAATTTAATTTGATAAGATTAGTAACTTGAGTTAGGTTGATCTGACAAATCAAATCGACTCAACCCATGTGGCCATATGCAACCCGATCCCTCTAGCCAGATATGACCCATGACGTCTTGATGTGCTCTTGATTATTTATTATATTCAAAGAATCTCCATTTCAAATACTACTCCATACTCTCTTAATTATTTATTTCATTCAAAAAAAATTCTTTTAAAACACTACTTTGAAGATCTCCTTGCACTTCTCCAATAAGCAATTTTGCCTCTAATTTGAAGCTTCGAAAAGAAAAAAAAATGCTTATTTTACAGTAATCAGCAACACCGGTTGAATCAGCTGTTGATTGCATATCCAATGAGCAATTTTTCCTGTAATTGAGGCTCCAAAAAAGGAAAAGTTCATAAACCAGTTGTTGCTTGGGTTAGCAGAACCTGTGCACGCCTATTCAAATCAGAAGTGCAATTTGGTCATGCTGTGAGTCATAGCTTATCTTTTCAATCTCTGTTATATGCTTATAACCAGATCTAGTGTCATGATCCAAATCATTGTCATAATAGCTTCTCTTATCATGTGCTGAATTTACTAAACCAGGATGCAAAAAGTGGTGGTGAGTTGGAATCAGCACAAGCGAAATATCAGGCTCTAAAAGAAGCTGGAGCAGTTGTTCCCACTTCTTATGAAGCATTTGAGACTGCAATCAAAGAAACTTTTGAGAAACTGGTATCTTATTTTGCTGCATTGCCGCAACTCCTTTTGTGATATTAATTGATGCCATTTTGTGCACTTGAGAAGATTGTCTGATTCTCTTTAGATTGTTTTGGCAAGAACCATTAAAAGTCAACTCTTCATAGCCATTGCATTCTATTTTATTGGATAGGTTGAAGAAGGGAAGATTTCTCCTGTATCTGAAGTTAAACCTCCTCAAATTCCTGAGGATCTCAAAAGCATTTTATACTCTTCGTAGCCATTACATTCTATTTTGTGTGCTGTTTATAATATATGTTTTCATATCTGATGCTTCTTATTCTAAGGAACTATGCGTTGTTCTTTTGCCTCTCTATTTACCAAGTTTAGACAGAATGCTTGCTTCTTATTTGTGTTGAACTCTTCAAATTTGGACCGCAGGCATACTTTCGATCAGAAGAGGCCGAAGCAGCCACTCTACCGTCACCCATGGGAAGATGTTTTATACACAAAATGATCACTTTTGGACATGATAATGTATTGGCATTTTTCGCTGCTCCCTTTCTTTTTTCCTTGCATGATCTTGTCATCCTCCTGTTGCCTTCACACAGGTGTTGTTTAAGCAGCATTATTAGTGTGGGCAGTTCTTTTTGAATATTGAGGACCGAGGAATCAAAGTGCTCATATTTTATCATTTAGTTTGTTCAGCTGACATGCGTGCAGGTGTCTCCTACCATAACCATATATTGATTGATAGGTTTAGCATATCCGGAGAAGCTAGTTGAATGCTATGTTGCTTCTGTTGTCTGAGGGCAATAACCTGAAAGAGCAATTTTTTTTGTTTTCAGAATATACATCTAGATTCAATTTTAACTGATACTGACATGAGCAAATGCACTGCTTGATTGAATTAAACTATTAATGTTCTTTTTCTTAGTTCCTAAACAGGATGAAAAATAATAAGATTGCAGTTAATATCAGTAAGCAATGATGATGCTATTTGTGGGGCTGGCACTTATGTTTCTATACATGCTTGATGCTCTTGTTGTTGACCAACAATGATAAGCAACAGATTACTCTTTATCTGTAACTTAATAACACACTGAAAGCAACAGAGTAGGAATCAGTCAACCTCTGTTGTTGATGTTGTTCTTTACTTAACTAATTATAAGTTATATTCAGATCATGAATTCCTCCTCCATGTTTATTCTAGAAAATATATTTGCTATTAGGGTTTGAAGATTTTAGCCACTTGGAAGTGATTTGTTCTGTCAATCTGTCATTAAACATTGTTGATATATATGGCTGGTGGCATTCTCTCAGTAGAATGCTAGGAAAGAAAGTGCTTTTTCACACTAGAAATTATATTTATCATTGTTAGACCATTAATGTTTTATAGAATAGATTAGAGTGCTTATTGTTGTGTTGCTTTGGTAAGTGATAAAATGAGGAACCGTATCATCTAATATGGTATATGATGTTGGATGATGGCAAAATCTGAGTGTTTGATATTTTATAAATCTGAGTATTTACTATTGGAAACTATATATGAAGATTTAAATATTAAAATGATATAATTTTATAGAGTTTGATGATGATAAAATATTTATGTATTTCGAGTAATTAAGACTTTTCAGCTTTATTATTATTGTTGTTGTTAAATCATAACTTAGCAAATGTCTTCCTCCATCGCAAACATCATCAACTCACGCTAGAAAAAGATCAAGAAAGCCAGAAATTTCCTTATTTACCAGCTCCCAAGAACAACAAAGGCAAACCACACAGTGGATGGGATAGAAGCCACCGTAAGTTGCAATTAGTGATAAGGGGTAACGAGATGTGTGCACCCTAATCAAGTGGAGGCTGTGCCTCGAGCCATCCTTCCCCATCAATATATGAAATATCAATGAACTTCTTCAGCTCATCGTCACTCAGCTGCTTCTCCCACTTCACTCTACCTGAGAGGTCTGATCCTGGTCCTGTGCATCCCGATTCTGCAAACGTTACAACGCCTCTGATGTACAAAAAAAAAAAAAGGTCATGTCGTAAGTCTCTGGATCATCCTCTTTTTGAAAAAAAGATAAATTCAGATTAACAGTAAAAAATTGCAATTAGTAACATAGGAAAATAATGTCGTAAGTCTCGTGCACTAGATCATTTTTTTTTTCTTGTGATAAACTAAAATCGAATGTAAAAATGTCACTTGATTACTTGCTAAGAAATCTTAGAAAAATCAGATATATATATATGTATATATATATAGTTAGTAACACGGGAAGATAATGTCGTAAATCTCATGCACCGGATCATTTTCTTATGATAAATTAAAAACAAATATAAAAATTATAATTAGTAATAGATCATCTTTTTTCGATAAATAAAAATCAAACATAGAAATAGCATTCGTTAACTTACTCGTAACCTTTAGAAAACCAAATATACCATCCTTCTGGAACAATGATGCCTGACATGAAGGTCTGGTAAAATATCACCCTGGAGTAGTGTTTCCATGCCCTCCCCAAGAAAGTTGCTTGAGGCCCTGAGATGGTGCACCACTTGAACACGAAGCCACTATTGTCGCTGGCATTGTTTCGCCCTTGAGCTGTCACATATCCTGGCTTCTGAAGGCTTTTAACTGTTGATATCTTGCATCGCTGCGTGACCCACAATAATTTGATAAGACACAACATACGAAACTATAAATCATATTCATGCATGTTTTATTTGATTAGTAGGTCGATTTAAAGAGCTATTTTCGAAATTTGTAGGTCAAAACTTCCAAATTTAATAGATATAATACCAACATATTTCAATCTGAATAGTACACAATAGAACAAATCGAAGATAAAAATAGGGTTATATGAACAATTATAATTAAATGAGATATATGAGAGTATGTACCGAGAGTATCATTAGGACATGCATTATTTATATTTGCATGTCGAGTCGGATCGATGTAACTTAGACATGATCTAAAATTATCAAAATGATACCTCATAAATAGATTGGCCATATCCGAAGATGAAGTCGGCCACACCTTCGATGTAGCAACCCTTGAAGTAGTGTCTTCCAAGCGTATCAGCGAGAGTGTCTTGAAACCCAATGAAGCTGCAATAGTAGAAGGCAGACTTGTCTCCAAAAATCCAAGCGGCCACCGCGGGGGTCAGTTTGGCGAATCCATTGTACGTATTCTGCATCAAATATAGACTCATCAAATCGTTCGTTTGAACTCCTAATTCATGCACATAAACCTATTTTGAAGATTATTACAGTAGAATGATAAGATCGCATCACGGCCATGAACAGTATATAGATAGATTTGTTTGGCTGTTTTAGCTAGTCGGGCCAGGGACCGTGAGCTATAGGTCAGTGAAACCTTGAAGGTTATCCTATTGGCAACAAAGTTGGAGGCATATGACGTGAAGGTTGCACTGGTTTCAGTGTTATGGCCACTGGAGTCGCCGTCGTAGTCTCCCCACTCGATGGACGTCGTCTGAGCTCCATCTCCTTCCAGTACGATGTAACTCTTGGTGCTCCTCACGTTCACCTTCTCCCTGCTTACACCACCGCATGAACGACCAGCTCTTTCAAGTTTCAAGTTATAAAGCAGGGGAAGGAGAACCTACCTGTAGACGCCAGCAGCGACGTGAATCTTCGTCCACTTGTTGAAATTGTCAGGGATGGAGTCGATCGCCTGCTGAATGCTTTTGAAATCGCCACCGCCCTTGAGGTCGACGACGATGGTTCTCGCGATGGAGGCAGCTGCAATGGCCACAGGAGCACGTAGTGATATGAAGGAGAAGACGGAGAGGAAGAGGACGAGCCACCTCAATTGGAGCATTTGGAAACACGTATATGCAAGGCTTGCGAGAAATGGATCGGCAGCGGAAGGGAATACTACTTAGTGTGGTATAAATATAGACAGAGATGATACAGTGGGAGAGATACGGTTGTAAAAATCTTTCTGTTGTTGTTCTTCTGATTTGGCATTTTCGCTGCAACTAAAAATCTGAACTCTATCTTGACGGAAGAAAGAGAGTTTGAATTCCATTTGGCGCAATTGTTGCATAAATGTAGCTAAGTGAGTTTTTGTAAGGATAAAAGAGTTTTCAATTCTTTATGTTAGGAGAAAAATTGCATGTTGCAAAGCTGAAGAATATGCATATATAATAAAATTAGAGTTAATATTTGTCAATGACATTGGAAGTCAAATTTATGTTAATATTCTTTTTATTTTCAGATTAGTATTTGTAGGGAATATAAGATCAACTAACCATCAATGTTAATATTCTTATATATAAAAATCGAGATCTAAAAAGTGACTCAAAATAATCTTTGAGCTGTTGAACTCTGAGCCATCAAACTATGACACATGTCATTTAGTTTATCTGACATGGGATCGTTTGGATCTCATCTTGTGAGTTGGGTTTTCCCAATTCAAGTGTTCCGGGCATGTTGGGCTTGTGTTTTACTATAGCATATTTCTATTATAGATGAAAATTACATATTTATCTTGGGCGCATGTACTTTTAAGCCTTCGTTGTAGTGGATTTATCTTAGTACGAGTTGGATTTTTTTGACTCACATATCTTAAGCACATTTGATCTTGTGTCTCTACCATAACAGATTTATCTTGGCACGAGTCAAGTTGACTCGATTCACATGTCTCGAGTGCATTTGGCCTTACAAGTCTCCGCCATAGCGGATTTATCTTAGCACGGGTCGAGATTTCTCGACTCACATCTCGAGCGCATTTGGCTTTGCGCCTCCACTGTAGCAAATTTATCTTAGTGCGAGATGTAGGTCAGATTTTCTCGACTCATGCATCTCGAGCACATTTACTAATGCACCTCTATCGTAGTGACTTTATCTTGGTGCGAGTCAAGTTTTTTTTACTCACATGTCTCGATGATATTTGGTTTTGTGCCTTCACTATAGCAAATATATCTTAGTGTCAGTTAGGCTTTTCTGACTCACGAGTTTCGAGTACATTTGGTGTTACATGCTCTCACCGTAATGAATTTATCTTAACATGGGTCGAGTTTTCTCAACTCACGCATCTTGGGCGTATTTGGCCTTGGGCCTATGTCATGGTTGATTTATCTTAGCGCGGGTTGGGTTTCCCCGACTTACATGCCTTAGAAGCATTTGGCCTTGTACCTCTGTCATAGCATATTTCTCTTCACACAAGTCAGGTTTTCTCGACTTACATATCTTTGGTGCATTTGGCTTTGCACCTTCGCCATAGTGTATTTTTCTTGGCATAAGTCGGATTTTTCTGAGTCACCTATCTCAAGTACATCTGGTATTACACCTCCAGCATAACCAATTTATCTTAACATGGGTCAAGTTTTCCCGACTCACATGTCTCGGGTGCATTTGGCCTTACACCTTCACCATAGTGTATTTATCTTGGCATAAGTCGAGTTTTCCCGACTCACCTATCTCAAGTACATCTGGCCTTGCACCTCCATCATAACCAATTTATCTTAACATAGGTCAAGTTTTCCCGACTCACACGTCTCGGGTGCATTTGGCCTTTTACACCTTCACCATAGTAAATTTATATTAATATGGGTTAGGTTTTCTCGACTCACATATTCCATGTGCTTTTGGCCTTATACCCCCATCATAGTATATTTACCTTGGCATAGGTCGAGTTTTCCCGATTTATATGTCTCGAGCACATTTGACATTGCACATTCGCTATAGCGGATTTATCTTGGTGCAAGTCGAGGTTTCTCGACTCATGCAACTTGATGCATTTGGTCTTACGCCTCCAATGTAGTGGATTTATTTTGGCGCTAGTTGGGTTTTCCCAACTTACACATCTCATGTCTTTTTACTATGGCGGGCTTTAAATCTTATTTTTGCTATGGTAAATTTCATTTTCTTCTTTACCGTAAAGGATATCGAGTCTTCTCTCCATTACGGGCTTCAAATCTTTTTTCCGGCATGGTAGATTTCATATCTCTTCTTCACCATAGTGGATCTCAGGTCTTTCTGCTATAGCGAGCTACAAATCTTCTTTTCGTCATAGTGGATTTCATGTCCCTTCTTTACTGTAGCGGATCTCAATCTTCTCGCTATGGTGGGTTTTAAATCTTCTTTCTATTGTGGCAAATTACTTATCCCTTGTCCACTGTAGTGGGACATGATATACATTATTGTCTCAAGTCAAAGAATGGAGTACTCATACAAGACAACTTTGTTGTCTCAAGTCTAAGAACTAGATATGTAACTGGGACTACGAAATCACTGTCTGACGTCAGGTATCATTAATCATCCAACATTATGTAAGCGGATCAATCAGTGAACTTATTCTCTAATGAGTACCTATAATATACCTCTAGTGTCCCCACACAAGCAATTATGAGACTAACCGTCTCCATCATATAGATGAGTATACATTGCACTAGTCTATCTGATTATCTCGATATCCTTCTCGAGGAACCTATGATCGGGATGATTTAGGGTCTATATTTAAAGGTGAATCGGTCTCATTATCAAGATCTCATCACGATATGATTTCTATTGCACAGATCCAAGGACATGACAATATACATCTAGATAATATATGATAAAATGTTAGTAATAATAAGCAAAGAGATCGTCATAACATGTCACAAGTGTCATCACTCACGTGATTGGCTTGTAGGGCACCTATAAGTAATAGTTCACACCATCGCAAACTTCAAATCTTCTTTCTGTCATAGCAAATTTCATGTCTCTTCTCCATCATAGAGAATCTCATGTCTTCCTACCATGATGGGCTTTAAATCTTCTTTCTGCCGTTGTGAATTTTGGGTCCTCCAACCAAGACGAATTTCGAGTCCTCATGTCATTGTGGGCATCAAGTCCTCCTCCATCGTGACGGATTTTGGGTTCTCCCATCATGGCAAGCATTTGCTAGTCATAGGTGCCCAACAAGCCAATCATGTGAGTGATGGCATGTGTGACTTGATACAGAATCTTTTTGCTTATTATATTTTGGCATATATCACTTTATATTAATTATTGTATAAATACATATATATATTGTGATGTCCTTAGATTTGTGTAATGGGAATCAGATCGTGATGAGATCATGATAATGAGATCGATTTACCTTTAAACACAGATCATAAATAATCTCGGTCATAGGTTACTCGAGAGGGGCATCGTGATAACCGGATAGACTGGTGTGCTATATACCCATCCATATGATGGATGCAGCTGGTCTCATAGTTGTTCGTGTGGGGACACTAGGGATACAGTACAGGTGCTCATTGGAGAATGAGTTTACTGATTAATCCGC
>LVTN01000038.1:43660-57610 GCA_001649415.1 Musa itinerans
TGTTCACAGAGATCTAGTGGCCCAGTACTCTGTCCGCAAAGTAGACCCCTTTTGCTCAATATGCTCAAACCTTTTTCACTCATATGACCCAAACGTATATGCCATAATTTGGTGATGTCAAAATCGAACAATGATGATGACGAGACTACAACCGAGCCTATGACAGTAGTTCCCTGCAAAATATATAAGCTACTAGACCTACAAGCTTTCATAACAACAAGGGCACTTCTAGAAACTTTCATAACTCCACATTCAGCTTTGTATTTACACCCAAGAGCCTCTAGGGTACCTAAAGAGATGAGATTCTTTTTTAAATCAGGAACATGTCTAACATTAGTGAGCGTCCTCACAATACCATCATGCATTTTAATTCGGATTGTGCCTCTACCAACAACATCACACGCGGCATTATTGCCCATCAAAACAATTCCACCATTACAAGATTCATATGTGGAAAACAAATCTCTATTGGGACACATGTGATAAGAACAACCCGAATCTAAAATTCATTCATTTTTAGACTTTGTCCTATCATCAATAGCAAAGAAAATATTTCCAACATTCTCATCAGCTACTACACTAGCTTCAACGGACTCAGTAGTTTTCTCAATAATTTTTTCCTTTTGCTTTAATTTATTTTTAAATTTAAAGCAATCAGTCTTAATATGCCCCATTTTATGACAATATTTGCGTTCCAAATTTCTATGTCTGGATTTAGATCTAGATTTAGATCTACTACTGTTAAATTCTCTTTTATTTGTTCTACCCCTGATAACCAGACCCTCAACCTGATTCCCTCTACTTTCCCCAGTGATATCCCTGTCTATCTGCTCCTTAGATTTTAATGCAAATTTAATTTCCTGATACGAAATTATTTCTTTTCCATAAAATATAGTATCACGGAAATGCTTAAAAGATTAGGGAAGAGAACACAAAAGTAATAGGGTTTTATCCTCATCATCAATTTTTGCATCTATATTCTCCAAATTCATAACCAAGGAATCAAATTTATCAAGATGTGAGAGTATAGATGTACCTTCAGTCATCCGAAACATATACAAACTCTGCTTCAAGTAGAGACGATTCTCCACTGTCCTCTTCATATACAAGGCTTTAAGCTTGTCCCACATGCTCTTAGCCGTAGTCTCCGTAGCTACCTCCCGTAAAACCTCGTCAAAGAGATTTAGAATAATGCTTGATCGGGCTTTCTTATCCATACCTGCAAGATCTTCCTTTGTCGTACCATCTGGAATGTTCTCAGCTCCCTGTAGTGCCAAATCAACAACGATCTTTGTTATTATCATTGTTGCCAAAAGATCCCGAAACCAAGCTCTGATACCAGTTTGTTAGAGCTAGCCCCAAGAAATTACCAAAGGATAATTTTGGCAACCTAATAAAGACAATAAAGCAGAAATATAAAAAAGAGAGACAAGAACACCAGATATACGTGGTTCGGTCAATAGACCTACATCCACGGACGAAAGAGGAGCAAATCACTACTATAAAAGATGGACAATTACAAATGCCTTAGGAAGATGTTCCTAGGCCATAAAACACCCGAAAATACTAAACAAGAAAAAACCCAAACTATAAGCCCAAACTATTTAACTAAGTGTGGACTTAAACCCAAAGCAGGTTTTTCTTGTGGTGCGTCTGACTTCAAAGCCTAGGCCCTTATTTATAGTTTAAACAGGAGATACCAAACTTGATTTTCCTGATGTGGGACTAAATAAGACTTGCCAAACTAACAGTACATACGTCTGTAATACTGTACAATACATATGATATCTACCGATTGGAAAGTTTATTAGCATGCGGATAAACAAGGCCAACACTATCTCATACTAAGCATGTAATATGTAATATATTAGTTGATAGACAAACAACAACATGGCTGATATGATGTTACCATGTGCCAACACTTGATTAACGGATCGATCAGTGATTGACAAATGATGATCGAATCAAGAGACACGTTAATATTATATGGTCGACAAACCAATTATCCAAATCTCATGATTGATGTAGTTATTTAACATGAGTATCTGTGTGTCGGACATCATGTCATATCTTCGCTTGAAATGTTACATATCCCCTTTTTGTCAGTGACGATCTTAAGCATAACTATAACTATCTCTAGAGTCATCCATAAAAGAGACCCCTATATATGCTCTAATATAATGTCAATCTCGATATTAGTAGACTAGTTTGACTAGTGACTAAATCGAATCCAAAATTGATTTAATCATATTTATTGAAAATACCCCCAACCTAATTTTAAAGGTTTGATGCTTTACAAATAGTGACTTAGATTGAGACTACTTTAAAATGAACTTTGATAGGATCTGAATCATCATCCTAACTCGCTCGGATAACCTCTAACATTAGTATAAGTCATATACTAGTTTTTTTATTATTTATTTATTCTACACATCGATATGTATGGATGTATTGACCCTTGATACACTGATATCAATCGAAGCTTGATTGGTACACAAAATGATAAAATTCCCTTAAAAATAACATCACAAACTTCATGATTTTCTAGGTCCATTTGTAGAATCAATTTTTTAGTAATACTAATACCTCAATAGAAATGCCTTCTCATTCACTCCTATGATCCATTATTCTATAATATATATACATATACATATACATACATACATATATATATATATATATATATATATATATATATAATAAGAACGACATCAATGTTTGTGCATGGTGAACTCATAGATCTGATAAAACCATGGACATTAAAATCATGGATGAAGCACATTAATGACACCATGTGTATTATTTAATATCATAGGATGAGAAGTCTCGTCTCCCTACACCCTTCTTTTGTCGTACAACTTTACCCAGCATTTAAGACGACACATTGCAGGGTTCGGTAGCCGTTGGCTTTTGAGGCTTAATGAACTCCGCCTTTTGGCTCCAGCAATTTAATGATCTTTTCTTCGTGTCCAATAAATGTGTCCGAAGTTATTGAGAGAAGCAAACAAATAGAACACAATTGTAACTTAATCATACATTTCTTAAAATTCCATCCGTTTTATCAAAAATTTCAGATTAACGTAAATAACGTAAATAAATAGATATTTTCTTCGTGTCAAAAAACTGATATTTTCGGCCTTAGTTTCTGCTGCCACCACTGTTCCTCCTATAACGAGTCACGCTACGTAGCCATTACCTTTCAAAGCAAGCAGCACAAGCAATTGACGACAGCAAACGTCTCTCTCTCTCTCTCTCTCTCTCTCTCTTTGTGTGCTCTGCTCACACCATCTCACTGCTTCGTGTTGTCTGCAATCACGGGTAGGTGATGAATCCGCGGCTATTCAATGCCAATCTCCTCTTCGCACCACTATAAGAAGGCCTGCTTGCCGGTATCCATTCCCCTGTCCCAGTAGTTCCATTCTCTCGCCTCTGTTTTCCTTCTGCTTTCTTCTTTGAAAATTGAGTTCTACCTCGGATCTCAAGTTGTTGTTGCCTTTAGCTTCTGTTAGGTTCTACCCTGCTCAAACATTTGATCTAGCGGTCTGCGTAACTGTTCCATCTACTTTGTTGCTTACCCAATCTTACCATGGCCTTTCTTGCTTACCACCCTGACAAACTTGGGTTTCTTCTCGTGATGCTGTGCTGCTTCCTGTCAACGACATGCTCTGTGAGGGTTCCACCAGCCAACTTCGTCTTCGGGGACTCACTGGTCGATGCTGGAAACAATAACTACATCACCACCTTCTCCAAGGCCAATTACGTACCCAATGGCATTGACTTCCCAGGCCATGAACCCACCGGCCGCTACACCAATGGCCGAACGATCATTGACATTCTAGGCAACTCTTACTGTGTTCTCTGATTCCTTATCCTGCAATTAATGTCTTGCGTACTGGACTCACCAATTCCTGCTTTAAGCTTTCAGGTCAAGCTCTTGGTCTCATGGAGTTCACTCCTCCTTTTCTTGCTCCAAGCACCGCTGGGGATGTGGTGCTCAAGGGCGTGAACTATGCCTCTGGAGGAGCAGGAATCCTCAACAAGACGGGGTATCTCTTTGTAAGCATGCAAAGCTTATCGGTTGATCTCTGGTCTCCTATTAGCACACCGTGAATGGTAGCAGGAACGCTCCATGTTTGTAGGTCGGACGCATCAACTTGGACGCACAAATCGACAACTTCGCAAACACGAGGGAAGACATCGTCGCCCGCCTCGGATCACCTGCTGCTTCCGCGCTGCTGCGAAGAGCTCTGTTCTCCGTCACCATCGGCGCCAATGACTTCATCAACAATTACCTCACGCCACTGCTGTCGGTGCCGGAAAGAGCAGCAGTCCCTCCCGATGTCTTCGTCGAGGCCATGATCACCAGATACAGACATCAGCTTACCGTATTTCTCCAGCCTCAAAGCTAATCTCTTTCACACAGAGCAGCACAGTTTCCTGACATCTCGTATTCTGATCTCGCAGAGGCTGTATCACCTGGACGCCAGGAAGCTCGTCGTGGTCAACGTTGGTCCTATAGGCTGCACTCCATACTTGAGGGAAGTCTGCCCATTGGCAACAGGAGACAACTGCGTCGACTTCCCCAACCAGTTAGCTCGACACTACAACGGGAGGTTGAGAGATCTGGTGGCGGAGCTGAACACCAACCTGGAGGGAGCGGTGCTGGTGTACACGGACGTCTACCGCATAGTAACAGAGATCATTCGGGATCATGGAAGCTATGGCTTCGAGGTCGCAGATTCTGCGTGTTGCTTCGTCAACGGGCGATACGGCGGCCTCACACCGTGCGGCCCTTCGTCGGCGGTCTGCGCCGACAGATCCAAGTACGTGTTTTGGGATCCCTACCACCCTTCTGACGCTGCAAATGTGGTGCTAGCAGAACGATTGCTCGGTGGCGGCTTGGATGACATCTCTCCCATGAATGTGCGGCAGCTGGTTGATGCACGAGGCACTGATCCTTCATGAAACGAAGCTACTTGTGGCGTCCGGACCTGGAACCGTCTCGGAGAATGTTATCGGGTCGGGTTCATGTAAGAACAAAATCCATATGATAATCCAATATGGATCCGGATCTGATAATTTTCGATTACTGATTTAGTATCGTGTTATATGTGCACCTTATGGTTATGAAACCATGATCCGCATCCAATTTGAGAAAGCTTTTCTGGATCCAGAACCGTGTGGATCCATGAAAGGTTGGATCGGATCTTAGGTTATCGGATCCGACACCCGAAGGACTGGGAAGGATCAAGGCTTGTTTGCTGGTGCCTTGCACCATAAGAATATCTTACTGGCAAGGAAGGTCTTCTTATCCACATGAGGATACAGCTCTTCTGGCCAATCTGGATTAAAAGATCATTCGTTACGTGTTTGCTGTCGGTGGGGCCTAGTTTGGCTCCGTGCTCTTCGCCAATTGTTGAGAGGTGTTGTCGATGGTATTGTTCGATGGGTAAGAAAAACTAGAGAGTTTTCTTTATTAACTTAAAGGCACGCCTATCAACGTTTTACTTATACCTTCTCTACACACATATGTAGTGGGGCCTACATTGGTTTCGAGATTTCTGCCAATTATGAAACGGTATCGTCAAGAGGTAGAGTTTTCCCATTTACCCATCGCTGGTCTAGTTATACCTCTCCTATATATGTACATAAGCGGGCGCTTTCGGTGCATCCGTGGATCTTAATTCAACTCAGTCGCCGATCTGATGAAGGCAGCGGCACCTATGGAGCTCATCGTCGTCGAGCGCGACCCAGCAGGCGTCGCCGTCGTTACTATCAACCGCCCCAAGTCGCTCAACTCGCTCACCCGCCCGATGATTGTGTCGCTCGCTGCCGCCATCCGGCGGCTAGACGCCGACCCGGCGGTGGGCGTGGTGGTGATCACCGGGAGGGGGCGGGCATTTTGCTCTGGCGTCGATCTCACGGCCGCCGAGGAGGTGTTCAAGGGCGACGTCAAGGACGTGGTCGCCGACCCCGTGGTCCAGATGGAACGTTGCCGAAAGCCCATAATCGGGGCGATCAATGGCTATGCTGTAACCGCGGGTTTTGAGATCGCCCTCGCCTGTGACATTCTCATCGCCGGAAAGGATGCCAAGTTCGTCGACACCCACACTAGGTAACCGGCAGTAGTTCCTCTTGTTTCTTTTGCCTATTTTGTGGTCCTTGGTATAATGGCTTAATTGGATGGTAGTGTTTT
Organism: Musa itinerans; assembly: GCA_001649415.1. NCBI lineage: Eukaryota > Viridiplantae > Streptophyta > Magnoliopsida > Zingiberales > Musaceae > Musa > Musa itinerans. The sequence continues at coordinate 49,857 of LVTN01000038.1, forward strand.
ACCTATTTGATTAGATGCTGAGCTAAAGGGAGGAATTTTTTGGTGAAAATATCAAAATTTCGCTTTTAATTTTGTCGGCCTCCTTAATTGAGCCCTAATTCGAATAAGAGCAAGACAACTGACGATTTCAAATACATCTTTGCTAGGTTGGCCCAATTTCTAAGCCCGATGAAGACCTCTGATTTCAAATGTAATGGAGCCATTGAATAATTTTTGAACCCCTAGTCATTGATCTCTCGTGGTCTGATGAGCGTACAGTTCTATTGACAAGGCAAATATGCAAATCAGTTAACAACTATGACTCTTTCTTTGATACAGAGCCTGCATTACTCCTGAAATCTTGTTATTACCATATTTCATGTTTGATGAGGACTCCCATTACTTTGATGGGGTTTTGGGTACCTTCTCAGAACTTAGAAGGCTTTAGATCTAATGAGTTAGGATCTTGACAGAAGGAGCGATGGTGGGAGAGATGTTAGCCAGGCTCCGAAGGGAACAATGGGGAGATAGGTGAATTATGAATGTTTGGTGGGAGATGAAATTGTAGAACTATGTGCCTAAGAGGAGATCAGCGGTCGGTCACTCCTTTGTGGCCTATGTGATCAGGATTTGAGTTATTGAAACAATCTCTATACTTATAGGAGAAAGGTTGAGTACATTGATTGCTCTCTACAACCTACTTGGCAGGAGTCTTATGTGTTGTATTGTCCTTTACATGTCTAAGAATGGAGCTTATTTGGGGATGATGACATTTTTTCATGGTTAATTATCATAAGCTCACATAATTGAGTCCAGTTCTAGATAGAATTGGAAGCATATTTTTAGTTCAAAGTTCAAATGAGAATATACTCCTCAAATATTTGAGTCATGTAGAAGAAAACAAATGGAGGGAAATCAAAGTTTTCATACTAGAATCAACTAGAGTTCATGTTTGGTGTTCTTATGCCCTACAAACTGGATCTCCAAACATCTTTTATAGTTACACCAAATTAATGGAATGTCTTTGTTATTTCTTATGGAAGCTGAAGTCCCTTTTCACCATGATTCGTTGTATGGGTTAGTTCAATATGAATCACCTAATCCATATTGTTTCTTTATGGAGAAGGGGAAGAGAGAGAAGCTTAGTCTCCTTAAAGACCTGTAACTTGAAGGACTTATATGTAATTATAATTCTTAGAGGAACTAAATGTACAAGTTCAATTTTTACACCTGTCCTGCCTTGGAGGCACACTAATATAGATTTCTGCAGCCCCAGCTCCTTAATCAAATTGGAGGACCTATTTGTAATTAATATTTTTTACGAATTAAAATGTAAAATTATACTTTTAAAAATAGTTTCTTTTAAAACCCACATCATCACCCTCTATATAAAGACCCGACTACCCTCAATTAACAACAAGAGTTCGAAAATAAAGGAGAAGAAGAGAGAGGAAGAGAAGAAGGAAAGAAAAGAAAGAGAGAAGGAAAGAAAAACAGGAAATTGGTAGGTTTTCTAAATTGTTTTTTTGGTCCAAGGGTGGTAGGTCTCACAGGTCTCTAAGTTTTGTTCACATACATGGGCCCATAGATCAGCTCAAGTCAATGTGTCTGCAAGCTCCTTTGGTTTGGAGGTTCAACCCACAGACATAAGCCCATAGGCTAGTCCATGAACCACGTTAGCATGGACAGCCCAGGGGCAATCCGCAGGCTAACCCATGCGCTAAACGACCAGCCCAAACACATGAGACTTATAATATATATACAAAATTAAAATGAAACTATAATTTGAACTCGAGACCTATTGATTGAACCAAAACTACACCTAAAGGTTATGGCCAACTTTCCTTTTCATGATTAAACATATCATTCATTGGAGATATAAAAATGACATGATATTGATCATACATAAATAATTACTGTTAATTCAGATCTTTTATGATTATCTTGATTTTTAATCTAAGTTTATTGATAGTAATTTCATTGAATAATAATTGATGAACTTTATTTTATGGTTTTTTATTACTATATAAATTTCTATATTTGGATTGGTGTAATAAATGATATGTGCCATGTGCCTGCATGAGTGTCATTCGATAGGTAGACTTAGAACGATTTCCTTTGGGGAGTCTGACTAACTGGGCTGAACCTACAAACCTATGGAGCTTGTGGACACAAACTCAGGCTCGTCTACAGGTCCATGTTTGTGAACAAAACTTGGAAACCTATGGGCACTTGGGCTGACCTTACAGGTTGAATCATCCTATCTATTTATTTCCTGTTATTCTTTCCCTCAATTGTATTCTTTCCTTCTTCACTTTTTCTTTCTTCCTTTTCTGTTCTTTTGTTCTCTAACTCGTGTTGTTAATTAAGGGTAGTTTGGTTTTTATATAGAGGATGATGAAGCAGTGGGAAATCAAGACGGTCTTGAAAGAAAATTTTAAAGTGTAGTTTTGCATTTTAAATATGTCATTCGATTTGGTTGAGGAAGTTTGAAACATACATTAGTTTCCCCATGAGACATGGGTCAAAATTGAAATTTTACATTTTGGTCCCTCAAGACTTATAATTACATTTTAGTCTTTTGAATTACAAAAGTTTTTTTAAAAAGAATATCTTTGACACATACTTTTAATTTTATGAATTTTTTGTATTTTTATGAGATTTTAAATTTTTGTTTAGCCCAATCCCATAAGCCAATCCAACTGCCAATCCTGAGAATCTTGCTCTCTGTAATATATACGTCATAAGACTCAAATTTATTTTTTCTAATTGTCTTTGTCTTAAGCTGAAAAAGTCCTTTTTGATCTTTTTCTTTACTATTCTTGTTGATTTGCTTAAGGACTTTAAACATTTCTTTAAAAAAGTTTTGAGATCTACCTGGATGATCTTTCGAATAGGATGACATTCAAATTAAACTTTTTTGCTAGTTGGGTTATATCCTAGTTCTTTAAACATGCAGACTTCTTTTTCTATTCATTTGTCATGATTGATGTTCGATTCAAGCCAATATAAAAAATTCTGGACAATACTTTCTCATACAAATATGATTTTGATGGTGGCTAATGTTTTGTATGAGCCAAAATTGCCAAAATCTCTGCCAACCTTATGTTTCCCTAGTTTCATTAATAGGATTTTGCCTATGTACCCACTTCCCTGAAAAATACCTATTCTTGCATACACATCCCTCTAGAGTTAATATCTGGATCAATTCTCTTAAAAATATATCATATTTGTATCTGTCTGTCCATAAAACTTTCATGATTGATCTTCGACCAACCTGGATTAAGTCTCTAGTTTATTTGATGTAAGCTGAAGCACTACAATTTGCCCCTTGTTTGGCATAAAAGAGAAAATTTTGATAAATACTAAAGCAAAAGACCAAAGCTATAACTATCCTTTTGCTAGGTAATGGTAAAAATTTTAATGCATGGAAATGAGAATGTTAAGGGGAGTGACATTCATGCAGCTATAAACTATTTTAGAGGGCATTATTGCAAATATGAAGTTTAGAGGAGAGGAGTACAAGCATTTGCATTTTCAAGAAGCATACATGGAAAATAAACCCTTACAAAATTTTGAATTCTTTGTTTCATTGCGTGATATTCCTCATTTGTGAGTAATGTTTTCTCTACAACATATTTGTTTGAGGTTTTAACATTTTCTTTGTAATAAGATATATCTTAATTAAACAACTGATACTTGAATAGATTGGGGCATCCAAGTCAAACTTTATTTCTTTTGCAAAGGATAAGTGGTGAAAATGGAGTTCGAATTAGTTACTTGTCATCAATATTCAAGTTCTTTACCAGCCAATCTAGCTGAGATCCTCAAGTCAAAGTCAACCAATTTCATTGTAAAGTTGTATATGTGCTCTGCTCTTAAAAATCATCCAGATTTCGTAATCATGTTCACAATTTTGTCAATATCATATATGCCTGTGTAGCACCACATGGTTGTTTACTTTTACAAAATGTTCATGTCAGGCAGTCATCCTCTCTCTCTCTCTCTCTCTCTCTCTCTCTCTCTTCTCTCTCTTTCTCCAGCCACTTACTCTTACAAACTCAATCACTTCTTTTCCCCTTCAATTTTTCTCTTTATATTCTTCTCTGCTTCTTCCCTCTGTTTCTTTCTTTCATTCCAGTGCTTATTATCCCTTTTAGTTTTCTATATGGTGAACTAAATCCAGCAGTAATAGCAGATAAAACATAGGCAAGTTGGAGGTATAAGCAATTGTGGGAACAATGACGATGAAGGGCGGTGGTCAAGCCCCCATTTGTGACAATGGATGGGGATTGGATGTTGAAGGGAGAATAAATATTTTTGGAGACTTTGAGTTAATTCATGATTTCCTTAAAAATTATGGTTAAGGACCTTAAGGTGATAAGCTGAATAAAGCTGATTGCATGGGGATACTGAGGTTCTTCAATTTATATTGGTCAATCTGATAATAATTTTACAGAATGCGAAGACTGTCCTCTTTTTCCCTTTTCAATTTAATTATGCTTTAATGCTATCTATTCCACAATGGCACCTTCGCTGACCGGTTGGGCATGATCATTTTCTAGTGGATTTTTTATTTTTTTATTGCAAAATATGTGTGACTTTTTCACTGTTTACCCATTGCAATGTGAATGAGAATGTGAAGACCTTGTCACTTTCAAGTTTTAATGGCACCTCCTTTGACCAGTTGGGCATGATCTTTTCTAGTGGAATATTTGTTGATTTCATTGCCCAGTTGTTACAAGTGAATGACAATTTTAAGACTTTGTCATACTAGCTCCTGTGAATAAAATTCAATAGAGAGAGTGAATAGGCAATCAAGGGTAACCTAAAGCATGACTAGCATTGTGCAGATGACCAAGTGATTCATGATTCATCAAATTCTTATAATTGATGTTGACAATCTCCCAGCTCATTAGACTTTCTTTACCCTATACTTGATAGATGTAGTCAGCTTTGTACCTGTTACCTTATACATGGAGTTCTTTGCCATAGCGAATGCATAGCCATGAGAAACTTATGGCTGTTATAGGCTACATGTACCTGTTAGCAAGTCATTTGCATTGATGTTAACAGCCATTCAACTGATGATGACAACCTGTTATTTGGTAGCCCTCGGATTCTAGATGTCTCCTCATAATCTCTTCTTGCTGTGGAACCTTTCGTTGTTATGGGCTATTCAAGTTCTTGTCTGATAAAAAAATTTCTCAGGTTTGGAATATTTCCATCATGGGGCCTTTCACAGAAGCTCCCTCGCATCATTGGAATAAACAGAGCTCGAGAAGTATCACTTTCTGGCATGGCTATAACTGCAGAGATGGCAGAAAAATGGGGTCTTGTTAACCATGTCGTGGACAATGGCGAGGTGTTGAAGAAAGCAAAAGAGGTTGCACAGGCCATTTTAAGAAACAACAGGGACATGGTGTTGAGGTACAAATCAGTAATCAATGATGGTTCCAAACTGGATCTAGGTCATGCTCTTGCCCTCGAAAAGGTGAGATATGTTAATACTTCCTTTTTCTATCATGGCCTATTATGCAAGATTTAAAATCCATACTCAAATGCATAAATGTATGCCTGTTTCTTTGTCTCTTTTGTACTATGCTCAATGGATATATATGTGTTAGAACACCTGATCAAGTTGAGAGGCTACCTTGAAATAGGATGATCTAGAATAGAGCAACCTATGTATGCAAGTCCTAGAAAAGCCCATCTATTGCATGGACCATGACATCTTCCAGTTCATCAAAATCCCAATGGCAAAATAAGCTTTCTTACATGTCTCATTGCATCACAGCAATCAAGCAGTGTGGCTTACTAGCTTTTTTAAGCTAATAGCAATATATTGTGTTCATTTTAGAAGCCTGTCCACTTATCTTGTTTCATAAACTATTTTCGTGTCTCATTGTCATGTTCTCGTTGTGACTAAAATTTCAGGAGAGAGCTCACAGCTATTACAATGGCATGACGAAGGAGCAATTTGCAGATATGCAGAAGTTTATATCACTTCGAAGTTCAAAGCCCTCATCCAAGCTTTAGGTGTTTCCCTACCTTTTATGTAAGGTGTGAGAGTTGTTCCACTCCCAAGAGACTAAATCTTTCTTCAGTATGTGTTGTCAAAATATAATCATGTATCCAAGTCCTTTTACAGCTAAATCTGTCTTTTCATTTTTACTTGTATGTGATTGATGATACCAACATGCAAGATTGATGCCAACATACAAACCTTACTTTCTAGAAAACAACAAGAGTAAGATGAATTTGTGAAACGTGTGTCATTTTAAGGATGAAGCCAAGCACATTGTAGTTCCATCGGTGTCATGTATCGTCATTGAATCTGAAATTTATAACGATGTCCGATGTCAATCTACAAAGAGAATTTGATTTGTTTTTTCTCTCTTCCTATCTTTCGTTAGCTATTAGTGATGAATTAGACACTAGGAGGAGATAGAGAGAAGATTTGTAATCTCTTAATAACTAATTATTTCTAGAAGATCCTATCCTTTTGTAAGTGAGAATAGAGGATCTAGGATGATAATTATGAGAGTCCCTCACATCTTATAATTAGACTTTTTTTTTATTGGTTGATAATTGTAATCAAAATTCAATCATATCTATAATACATCTTATCTAATTAAATATGATCATATAATCTAATATTCTTTCACTTGGCCTATTAATTTGTAAGATATAAAAGAAATTTAAAATTAAAATAAATAAAATAAAAATTATTTAAAAATAATTTTATTTAATTAGATTCTAAAATTTTTTAAAAAAAATTATATGTGCATATGAATCTTATATAACAGACCAATAAGTTCAATAAGCATAATAATTCCATATTACGTTTCACTACCAATGCGAGAAATAACGATTGTATGTTAACAATGTTATACTTTTTTCTATGTCATAACACTATCAACCCTTACTAATATAGTTCAAAACAGTGATTTAAAAAGCGTTATGCGCCAAAAGGCGCCAAGATCCAAAAACGCTCGAGGCCGTTTCACTACCAATGCGAGAAATAACGATTGTATGTTAACAATGTTATACTTTTTTCTATGTCATAACACTATCAACCCTTACTAATATAGTTCAAAACAGTGATTTAAAAAGCGTTATGCGCCAAAAGGCGCCAAGATCCAAAAACGCTCGAGGCGTTAGGCGCTTGCCCGAGCGAAGCGATGCGCTAAAATATAAAAATATATAATATAATTAATAAATATAATTATTCAAAATTTTAAATAAAAATATGCTATTAAATTAAAAAAATCTAAGATACAAAATCACAATGTCACATTAACAAAGAGTTTCAAAATTCAAAACAATAAAATTTTACATCAAAGTCATTCATCATAATCAATATTATCGTCGTTTTCACACAAATCATCTTCATTGAATTCGTCTTCTTCCTCTTGTCCTTCGACTCCTTCCTCTTCATCAAGATATATTTTATTCTTTATGTCTTCAACAATAGCAGGAGCTGAGCTTGATGCTTTTGCACTCATTTTTCTCTTTGACATCTGTCTTGTATATGTTTGTAATTCTCTAGTACTTGAAGCTCTTGCCACATCTCCCCATGTCAATCTATCATCTTCAAATACAAGCTCGTCTTCAGCATCTTGCAAGTTAGCACCCATTTCTCCTACTAACCATTCATTTGAATCATCAATATCTTGCAATGAGATTGAATCAAATCTAGTTTGCAAATCATGACGAGTCTTCAAAGCTTGATTATACTTTATGTAAACAAGATCGTGCAATCGTTGATGTTC
>LVTN01000038.1:59332-89907 GCA_001649415.1 Musa itinerans
CGTAAGATTCATTCTTTTGTGTCTTCTTTTCATTCATATAACTCAGCAACTCTTCTTTTACCTCAAGTGGACACTTTTTGCAAGCTGCTGTATTTTTGAAATTTCCTATTAGATGTTGTTTTGCACGAAAAATACCACCTCTAGTAGTCTTATCGCAGAATATGCAAGTTATTGCATTAGGATCTTTCGGATCCTTCAAATAATTATACTTCTATACATGATCTTTTTTTTATGCCATTGGAGACTCTATTGAGTTGCTCTGTACACTTGCCATTTATGTTGAAACCTAGCAATAATTTCAAATAAATAAAAATTAATAGTATTAAAATCAAAATAATATATTATTAATCTATTAACAGTATTGAAAATTAATCATTTCAAATAAACTTAATAATATTAACAGTATACAGTATACGTATACTGTTAAAAGGAAGTGTAAAGGGGTGCTGAGCCTGTTGACTGAGAAAAGAGGAAGCGGCAGCGGCGAGCAGCGACAGCAGCAGCGCTTGCGAGCAGCGACAACGGCGAGCAACGGGATCGGTATCGGGATCGGGATCGGCAGCGGCGAGGGTTAGGGTTCGGTTGTCACTTATATCAGTTTTAGTTAGTTCGATTGAACCAACTAACCATCATAGACCGAACCAGACCTAAAATTCTGGTTTGGTCGCCTTGGTTAACCCAGGCGCTCGCCCGAAGCGCCCAGCGCCTGGGCTCGGGCGAGCGCCTAGGTGGCACTTGTTTGAAGCGCGCCGCCTGGGAGATTAGCGAGGCGCTCAGGCCTCGCCTCGCCTCGCCCGAGCGCTTAGGCGAGCGCCCGAGCGCCTTTTAAAATCGCTGGTTCAAAATGATCATTGTATTTTGTCTTGTCAAGACAATCTTATTATCACATTTAATTATAATATGTACATACATAAAAGTGAACAGGATAACAAAAACAAATAATTTTCATTACATAAACAAAAATATCAATTATAATATTTATTCAAATATATATCACCATATTTTTTATGAGTTACTCATGAAACCAATCACAAGAATATGTTCTTTCAAAATTCAAACACTCTAAGCTATAAGTCCTAAGTGAATGGATCAGCAATCAATATAGTGGAACTCAAGTTCTTAATTGACATTAATTATTTTTAGATTTTTTTCTCTAATCATCAATGATTTTATACCATAATGCATAGATTTATTAGAGTACTTGTCATTTCATGCACTCTTATCTCGTTGAGGCTGGAGCCTCGGGCATTAGACATGGTGCATGTAAGTTCAGATTAAAAATCAAGTTATAGTAAATAAGTGATGGTTTAAATCGATCTCTTTGTTTATAGATGCTTGAGCTTGTCTCCGAGGAGTATGGTGGCCGGGTGGATCTTGAAAAAGGCTTATTACATAGGACTGTCAGAATCCCTTGTGAAGAACTTCGGAGGATTTGGATTTATTTCTAGCATGCAGCAGTGCAATGATTTCTTCTTCCTGGGCAAGCAGATATGTTTAGGAAGAGTGGGTATGAAACTTGAACTGAAGAATTGTCTTACTGCTGCTTGTCTGAAGGATCTCTTCATCGTAGTTTGCTGATTGTTAACTGATCATTCATTTGGTTTAGGTGATGATTTCTGGTGTCATCACCCAAATGGAGATCCAATGGGGATCTATTGGTTGCAAGGTTGCCATATATTCACCCAGATTGGGACATGTTCAAGTCTGATCACCAGTATGCCAAGTTTCATGCAGGTGCCACGGCCATCTCCAGCGTTCCGTCAGCAGCCATGACATTGATCTCATAAAGAACCTTGTTTTCCCTGATGGAACCATCCCCAGGTGCCAGGATCATGCTCTCCCTACCAGAGATTGCCTCTTTAAGAACCCACTTTTTGATGGTGAAAGTGTCATCAAGATTTGGAATTTTAACAAGGTGATTTCAGCACCCCTTGAGAATATATTCATATTCTTGGATGTCAATGTGATCTTGATCCTAATTTACCTGGCAAATGGATTTAATTCTGTAATTTCCTTCTATTAAATAGTTTTCTGTAACACAGTTTGAAAGGATTAAGTAAAGGGCAGCTTCTTGGAACATGGTATTAACAGAGTTGGCAGAAACACCAAAAGTTCATATAATGTATATGAAGAATATATGTTAAGGATCTATATAAATTTGTTATTAATCCATGATGTCTGCTGGGAACTGGATGTGCTCAACTGAGTTCATTAGCTGACTAAACTTCAGCTCCTTCTGTCATACTCCAATCTTCTCTGAGAATGCTTAAAGTTTTCATATAACTAGTGAGCCTTCATATATTTCCTTCCCATTTCAGTTGTTATTCTTTGGTTGAATCTCTCTTTACTGGGATATTGAACAATTTGGACTCCTCTTTCTGCTGTTAGGATATGAAAATAATCCTCTTTTTTGTTTATTGGTGGTATGTAAATGATAACCTCTTTGAGTGAAAACATAGAATGTTCAAAACTTCTTGACCTAGACGGTGAATTTTGCAGTTCCCTGTGATCCTAGTTTGTGAATCGAGTCTTGCAGTTTGGGGGGGTCATTGGAGATTTCAACTGCCAAGAATCAGGAGGAACAGAGAATAAGAGGTTTTCCACAATGTTACAGGCCAGTTTCCTGTGCAGTCCATGTAAAAGACACTGAATGGGACCAGAAGAAAGAAGCCATGGAAATGGGTGAGGCTGAAGAGTTTGCAGTTTACCTGAACCAAGCTGGGGAGCTTCTTCTGATACCACAGGAATGAGATGCCATTGCAGTCACCATTCATGCATCATCCTTTGAAATCTTCAGCTTTGTGCCCAGTGTGAAGCTTGCTCCTGATGTCAAAGTTGCACCAATTGGGTTGGTGAACATGCTTAACAGTGCAGGAACTGTACTGGAAGTAGAACATCACGAGAACAAGATGGTGGAGTTGGCCTGAGAGTTAAAGGTCAAGGGTGGAGGAAACCTTTTGGTCTACTCAAGCAGGAAGCCAAAGGGTTGCACTTTGAATGGGTTTGACAAGGGAGTACTGTGGAAACAACAAAAGCTGATATTGGAGATTCCATGGGAGATAATGAGTTCTGGTGTCTCCAATGTAGCCTTTGCTTACTGAGCAATAATAATATGTATCTTTAGAGTTATTTTGTTTGCTCAAGTAAGAAAAGAAGTACATGCAATCTAATTTTCTTCATAATTTGTAAATCTATTTAACACTAAATTGATAAACATAAAATTACTGAGCAAATAATTAGTTTTGATGGAAAATCTATTAGTAATATGGCATTTATATTCTTTCTCAACAATTGAAATCAATATTTTTTTGGCATTTTATATTTTTATATCACATGGCTTGTAAGTTATTAAGCCTCATATGAAGGAAATCAGAAATTCAAATAATCACATTACAAGCATAAATGTTAGAAATATAAATGTTTGTCACTTTCATTGGCAAAGCATAAATAATTACAAATCAATGCACTATATGTCAGAAAATATCAAATTTTCTGATTATATTATATATTGCATGGGATTGGGAAGTTATGATTATATTATATATCAAATTTTGAGATCATCTAATGATGTCATGTTAATTTTTTTCCTTTTACTTATCATTCCACTTGGCGTTTATTTCTATTCCAATTCTATGATTTTTTTGTTTTTCAAGAAAATAATGAAAAAAAGTTTTTCTTAAATTAGTTGCTTAATAGAAGAAATATGAAAATAATTGGACAAGTATTTCTCATTTTTATATTAATTTTAATTAAAGGCTGAATGTTAAAAATTACAAATCCTATAAAATTTAATAAAAATATACAACTAGATAATTACAAACAGAGATTTAGAAATTATTTATTTATAATTAATAGATAATATAGAAGACCGGTAGCCGGGCCGGTCCTGTCTGGTTCGGTCTGATTTGGGCCAAGCACGAACCGTGCAATGCACGTGCTCGGACCGGAGGGAGTTGTTGTGGGCTATTTAGATGACCGATGGGGAACGGCCACTCTATTTGATCCGCCACCGAAAGCTTCCGATTCCGACGTAGTCGGCGATGGCGGAAGCCCATCTCTAAAACCCTAAGCCCTGGTCTTTCTTTCGCTCTCCTTCGTTCTTCTACCAGGTCCCGCTTCGACCTAGGGAGCTATGGGTTCCCTTCCTCTCTTGGCCTCCCTCTTCTTGGCCTCTTTCCTGCTCCCGTACGCGGTGGAGTCGTTGGCGCAGGCTTTCCGGCGAGATCCAGGGCATCCGCAGTGGCACCACGGCGCCTTCCATGACGTGCAGGGCACCGTCCGCGATGATGTCCGTCGCATGCTCCATACGAGGGCGGAGGTATTTACTTCTCCTTATTTGTTCCCCTCTCGATGGAACTTTCCTTTGGGTCAGATCGGAACCTCTGGTATCAAAATCTGCATTCTCTACTACAATTTCCATGTCTCTTTGGCTTAGGTACTGTTGGCCTTTTGAGTTGTAGTTCTTTGATGTGTGTCTGGAAGAAAATCTTGAAACTTTTATGTGGTCAGTAAATTCGTCGACGGGTGATGACGCGATCATTCAATAAATAGATGCTTGCCATTTAGGAATCTGTTGATTGGTTTAGCTTTATCTCCATTTATCCATTTAAATTTGTTCATGAAAGGCAAGTTCTTTTCAATAACACAGGACAGACCTGGTTCTTGTGCCCATGTTTCTAAGCAAGTTGCTTTTACCAAATGGAATTCTTAGCTGTTGTAGACTCTGCAATAGATTTACGTTTGTTTTAGCTCGAACTAAAAGAATTTAGACTGTGTTGCATCCATCTCTAGCTACACTTGTCCAAATTGTCCGAATGCTAACTTGTGTGATTGTGAGCCTGTCGCATAGTGCTTGTACCTGCTGCACCCATTGATAATGAATTGTGCTGTATTTGGCAATTGTAATGATTGAGTACAATGCTTTTTATGTTATAGTGGCCAATAAAGCGATTTGAGTCCAGGTCTTTTCTCACTTGTGCTTGATGAGGGAAATAACTGGAAAGCCTACATTTTTTATTGTGGCACAGTATGGAAGTCAGTTATATGAAGTGCAATACATATTATGTAAACTTGGCCAGGTCTCATGGAATATTTGTATGTTCAAGTATTTAGTGAATCTTACAATGTTTCTCAAGATATATCTTTACTGATTGATTTGGATCAGATTTTGAGCATTCTTAAGGTGAGTAGCTGAGAATGATCCATATTAGTATCATTTGCTTTGATTGTATCTGCTCTTTAGTTTAACACTATGGACAATGTAAAGAAATGTTAGGCAACACTGTTAATTATTTGGATTTTGTTCTGCAGGTCCCTTTCCAGGTTCCCCTTGAGGTTAATATTCTACTCATTGGTTTTAATGGTGATGGAGGCTACAGATATAAAATAGATGCTCACAAGCTTGAGGATTTCCTGAAAAGTAGTTTTCCAACACATAGGCCCTCGTGCCTTGAGACAGGAGAACCAATTGATATTGAGCATCACATAATATATAATGCAATACCTGTAAGTTACCTTTGTCAGCACTGTCTTATTTGCTTTCCACTATTGAAGATTTGTTTTACTAAAGTAATTTAGCCAGCTAAATAGAAAATGAGATAATTTGGGTTGGAATTTAAAAAATATGATCAATTATAGAAACTTGTGTTATCTTTTCACTCTTCTTTTGTAGGGGAATTTAGTAATGATTTTGAACGCTAGGCCCTTTGTTATCCTTCTTTCTGATAGTTAAATGCTTTTTTGAACTGAAATCATCCTTATTCTTGCCCGGTAAGGAAAGGAAAGAAATGTTATATTTTAATGTGCGTTCTTAACTGTGGATTTGTTTTCCTTTTTCTTCTTTCCCAAGGTCCATGAGACTAAATGACAGCAGCTTCATTAGAATAGTACCCTTTTGCAGCTACCAGCTGTAATATATCCAGGTTCCATCTCTCTCTTGGTCCTACTTTGGATCTCAATCTAGAATTTTGAAGTTTCACATGATTTGTCTAAAACAAGGGGTTTTGGTAAGAAAAGATTAGTTATCTTCAAGGGAGTTGAGATCATTTCCCTTAACACTTGCCTCTTGCCCCCTGGGTGGATTGTGAGTTGGTCTTCATCCATCAAGGCTGCTTCACTCCACTTCCACATTGTACTTGATCAGAAAGAATGGTACTTCCAGGATTTGGGGAAGCTCTATCAAATAAGGTTATTAATTCAATTTTTCTGGGAACTCTATGGTGGAAGCAGGATTCTGAGTATCTATGCATGAATCGCCTGTAAAATTATATTTTGTCTCAGTTGTTCTTAATAAATTTGAGTTCAAATTTTGAGGATAACTTGCTTGCATGATGCAGGCAGGCTTGCTTGTTTATTTGTATGTGGTTAGGCATATGTCACACAAGCTGATTTGTTATGCAAGCTGTATTAGTTATGGAGACTCATAACCTTTATGGGCTCATAGTTTTCCTTTTTGTACTACAAGCTTCTGCACTAACTTATGATTGCAATATAAAAAATCTCTTCTAATTGAACTGAGGCCAACACATCAAATGCTTTATATTTAATAGTTCAATTTTCCTCACTGCTCCTTGTTTTAAAAAATGGAGTCATCACCATTAAAATTTTACTTAATTTTCTGATTTTTGTCATGAATTTTTTGCATGAGTAGTATATTATTTAACCTGCTTCTGATAATTCTTCTGTTTTATAGGCTGGACAACCAGAACTAGTAGCTCTTGAAAAGGCATTGAAGGAGGCAATGGTTCCTGCAGGAATTGCTAGAGAGGTAACATTTTATGTTATATTATACTTGTACTGCAATGAGATTTATTGTTTTTTTTTTTTGAGACAGTAGTCATCCAATGTAAGAATTCTAGAACCATATCTGTGTCTTCGTGGGGTCTTCCGTCTTCTGGTCAATGCTATAATCCAGAAAATTTCTGTTAAACATTGATGCTCTCTGTGATTGTTTGTTCTGTTTGGTAGTCTGATCGGAATTTTCTTTACAACATGCATCACCAATTTATTCCATGGTTGATCAGTATTTTGTTTTTCATAATGCATCCGACTTGCCATCTGTGTGCTTGTGAAGTCTCAAATTTTGTAATATTTTTATCTGCTTAAGTATCATGACTGTTTGCTTTGTTTCAGAGTGAATATGGCAGAGAGTTTCCTCTATTTGAGGTAGAAGCAACAGTGGTGGAACCAATTTTCCAGAGACTATACTCATTTATATTTGATGTAGAAAGTGGTGGTTATTCTGCAACTGAAATGGACAGACTTGTCCCTGCAGCAATATTTATAGTGAATTTTGACAAGGTACAGGACAACCTCTAGTGTTTACTCTTTTTAGTGAGTAAGTTTCACAATACCGTATCGTACTGGTGTTTCGACCTGGGCTCGGTACGATACGGTGTATCGAACAGTACACCCAGGTGTATCGAGCACTGTAGTAGTGCTACAGTACAGTGCTACTGCTACAGTCAAAACCGATATATACCGCCCGGTAGCGAGCGGTCCGCGTACCGATAGCCTGTCGGACCAGTACATACCGCCCGTACCTGGCGGTACAGTTCAGTATTGCAGACCCTGTTAGTGAGTCTATTTATGAACTTTCTTTTATCTGCAAGTTCTGTTAGGCAAAATTTTACTCATTTCTGAAGAATACACTTGTTTCTTGAATTTTGATACAACTATAGAGATGAATGCTTTACGGTTCTGTTGGTGTTATATTTGCAGGTCAGAATGGATCCCAGGAACAAAGAAATTGATCATGATAGGTTTATGTATGGGCCAATTGGTGAATTGACAGAGGAAGAACTGAAAAAGCAAGAGGGAGACTACATCTACCGCTATCGTTATAATGGTGGAGGAGCATCTCAAGTTTGGTTGAGCTCCGGGAGGTAAATGCTTTGGTAGTTAGTCATTATTTTCACTTTGTTATGTGCCAAATATCTTCTGCTAGGCAGATTTGGATAGAAGGGTCATTTATGTTCTCTTCCATGTCTCTCGATTCATATTCTGTTATTTACAGATTACTTGCTTACATTAATATTATGTTCTTTAATTGCCATGTCTGAGACATCTCTTGTCCTGCTTTTTCAAGATTTGACATGTCTGGGTGTCGGTTACTTGTCATGTTCCTGTGTGTGCTTTATGGCCTGCAATAGAAGATGTGTAAATATATGTTTTTTCTATATGCTACTGTGTAATTTGACGTGTGCTTTATCAGTTATTCTCCACAGCACTTACGTGTTTTATGATTCAATTAATATGCCAAGTAGCTTTTTCATGTTTTATATTAAATATTAATGCATTGTCCAAAATTTCCAGATTTGTGGTGATTGATATTTCAGCAGGCCCTTGTACTTATGGAAAGATAGAAACTGAAGAAGGAAGTGTTAGTTACAGATCATTGCCAAGGTTATCTAATTTAATTATCCCGAGAGGACTGGTTGCTGCTAGCATAGACTCGACACAAGCTATTTTCATGGGGCAGCTTGGAGCATTGATTTCAACTACCATTGAGCATGTAATAGCTCCTGATATCAGGTACCTATGTATGTTATCGTGCTAGATACTACTAAAGATAGTATATTAAGGAATCAGAATAATCTAGAATTTTCCAGGGACATATTGCATACAAATTATAAAACACAAGTATCCCTTTCTTCAGATTAGCAAAGCAAATATTAGACTGCAAGCAATCACCATAGTTCGACCCCAAAATTTTTCTACTACAACTGCTTATAAGTAATTAGATTGTGGAGCTTTTCTACCGAATTGTTGTAGTTTTTCTTTCTTAGTCACTAGATATGAAGGAATTTAAATTTACAATAAAAAAATAGCTCTATGTTGAAAAATTTTCATTTCTTGTCACTATATCACAAGTCAAATACCTATGTACTGTAATCAGATAATTTCTAGATTGACTTGAATGTTAATGAAAATGATAAAACTTTACGATCATAGAAGAGAGAGATTAGGTTGCTGATAAATCACTAGTATGTATAATAAGGTATCACCAATGCACACAAACCAGTAGTACCAAACTATATAAGTCGGTACGATTGGTTTAATTTTTTAATTTTTTTGGTGATACTGGACTGTAAGATTGCTACATTGCCTGGTATATGGTATTCTACTGGTCTAATTAGTTGAAAGAGCTGTTTCTAGAGTCTAGACCAGTATTTAAGACCTTGATGTGTAATTGCAAATTGTGGTCTTGACTGCAAAGCTTTTCACATCTATAATTGTACTGCAAATTAATGTAGACTTTTGTCATACTTGTCAACTGTAATTCGCTAAAGGCTCACTGTTTCTGTAATTACATACTAGTTTTTTATGGAGTTTGCCTTACTGGACAGAAGCCAAAAGGAATTGTATGCAATAAAAAAAATCTGTAAAATCATAGTAAAGATATGATGTTTATCAGTTCGTGACTGAATTAGGTTTTTGCCTGCTGATTCTTTGATGACCTGTACAAGTGCTATGTAGGTCCTAACTGAATTTAAATTTTGACGATCTTAATCTGTTTTATTGAATTCTGACAGTAACAAAGCTAATGCATATGGCTCATTATATATTTCATCTAAATTAACATGATAATGGCTTATGTTTGCTCAGGTTTGAGACTGTGGATTTGACCACAAGGTTGCTTGTACCTATCATTGTCTTGCAAAACCACAACAGATACAACATTCTTCAAGCTGGTCATAATTATAGCATAGATATTAAAGCAATTGAAAGGGAGGTTAGTTAATCTATTTTCATGAACATCTTTTTATCACATTTTATTAGTAAGATTTCAGTGATGCTGGAGGGCATTGCTTGATATATTTTTTAACATTGCCACACTTATTTTTAAGATTAGAATGTGTTGTCACAATCAGGATCATGAATTGTTTAAAGTGTTAGGTTCTATCAGATAATGGATCTAATGGTTATTAGTAAAAGTTTGTTAGATTTTACAATAAATAAATAAATATTTATATAGCATATGAAATTTGGGAATAGCATTTGTCAAAAAAGTATGGCAATAGTTCTAACTTTATTTTTTGTAGTTATATAGCTCAATTAGATAGAGCAAGCAAATGTGTAAAACTTGTAGTTGTAGGTCTTTGAAACATTTAAGCTAGTCTAAAATTTATTCTTATCAGCATGGTACCTAATTTTACCTGGACTGGTATGTAGCGGTTGGTATTTATCAGTCCTGTCGTGAACTGGGATCCAAACTATCCTCTTTGTGAAGGGTTGAAATCATACTATGAACACTGCATGTGTGAAGCACATAAACCAATTATGAAAGAAGTTACAAATGAGGCAACAACAACTTATTTTAGCAATATCCTTCTCCAGCAGTTAGATGCATATTTTTGGGTTGTTCAGGTATTGATATATTTAATGGCTAGTAAGAGACATTGCAAGCATTTTGACATGAATCTCCTGGATATCAACTTTCTTTATTACAACTTACAAGTACAACCATTCTGCCTCCCGGGTTCTGCCTCTTCAATATAGTCCAGATGTCACTATCTTGTCAATCTTGTCTAAGAGTACATTTTGATTGACCCTTTCTATTGTATAATTATAAATATATTTGCTGCAGTTTCATAAATTCAACACTAATGCCAATTAGGTCACCACAAGGTAATTAGTGTCAGAGATATGAAAGGGTATATATTAAAGTTCATGAAAATCTTAGTACTTTGGTTTTCTTTTGATTAGTGTTGGTGTTACTTTGTTATGGTCGACCTTTATTTTCTTCAGGTCAAAAAGATGGTCCATGCGGGCCAGGAGGTAATAATTATTGGAGGTTCACATGCACTACATCAGCATGAAAAGTTAGCAATTGCTGTTTCAAAAGCAATGCGTGGTCATTCTCTTCAAGAAACAAAGAAAGATGGCCGATTTCATGTCCATACCAGGACATATCTGGATGGTGCTATTCTTAAAGAGGTTGGCTTTTGCATTTGGTTTATGATGTCATCTTTTTGAGGCAATTCACAACTCAATTCATCATCTAACCAGGTTCTGCATATTTTCTTCTCCTTTCTAATATATATCTAATATGTTGTCAATGAATATATGCTTATTATCTCCTTGGAGCGTTAACTTGAAGTTAATTTTAACTATCGTTAATAATGTTGTCATGATTTATCTTGTCACACCATTAAAAATTTTATTTAGATATGCCATATAGCCAGTTAAACATAGATACATTTTTTAAGTGAATACTCAGATTCTCATGGATGAAAATAAGCATCCACATGTCATTCATAGACAAATGATTGTGCATTTATTATTATCATGTTTGAACCAATATTTGAAGAATGTTGCTATGTTGATCTGTTAAAGAGGAAATTACATTTTATTTTTCATCAAAGATATTTGTTTTCTTTGTTAATACTTTATTAATGGGTTTTTTAAATGGATACATGCCAATAGTTATTGGTCCAGTTAGAACATCGATGTGTCAAGTGAATTTTCCAGCTCAGTTATGACATCATTGCTTGCCTTGTCTTGACCATAAAGGACTTTGTCATATGTCTCAATTTTTAAAATTAAGCACTCATTTTTTAAGTGATCACAGTTCAGCATTTTCATAGTCTGATTCTTTTTCTGCTAATGGATGATCAGGGTTTGAGAGCCTCTATGCATCGTTTGATTGACCTCTCTCGGCCCCACATTGGAGAGATCCTTGTACACTAGACCTCCCTTTTATGGTTTCAAGATCAAATATATGAGGTGCAACATAATCATCATGAAGAGAGGATATGGTTAAATAGATTGAAAAGAAGTGCACAAAGATTTTATATTTTACATGTTAGTTTCAGGATTGTTGAGATGGGTGAATAGCCTGCTAGAGAAGTAGAATTATAGATGTTTACATTCCTGAACAAATAAAAGTAGTTTTAATTAAGGACAAAATGGCTGAAAATGATTTATGGTGATATGGAAATGTTTAAAGGAGTTTTATAGTATTCAACTTGGTAGTTCAAGGGTAGTTAGAGAAAATTCTAAGATGTTATCAGAAACAATAAGAAGATATTTGCCTTTTACTTGACTAGTGAAATTTTGTTATTGTAAAGCTCGATGGTGGCAAAGGATTCACATAGCTGATCAAATTGTTGTTGAGGTTTACAGTTGCATTTCAGTCATTGTTTAGAAAATGTACTTAGGAGTTAAGACAGAAACCTTTATTGAATGTAAACTGAATTAGAATGTGTCCTTGGGAGTTGTATCACTCAAACTTTTATTGTTTTCAAACTTTGTGGTGTTAGAACAGAAACTTTAAGTAACTGAATGTATGTGCCGTTTTGGTATATAGAGTTGTTGTACAAGATATTCAATGGTAAACATAGTACTCTTCAACTACTGTTTTTGAAACCACTTGTAGACTATTTCTTTATGTTGTATTATTCTAAACCACATGAATACATCAGTATGACAAAAGCTGAAAGCTTCATGCTTCTCTAGAGGATTGCTGTAGATGCAAGTGTGGCCAAATAAAGAGAGATTTGCATGAGAATCTTGTACAATATAAAGATTCTTCCCATAGTTGCAATGCTCTCGAAGTTTCACATTGGCTTCCCATATGAGTTGCATAGTCTGGCATGCCATATCAGGATATATTATGCCATTGCTTAATCTTTGGAGTCATGCCTTGTGATGTCCCAATGCCTATTCTACTAAACTTTGCATATGGAATTTAACAACAAAGGGACAGTAGAATAAGCACCAGCAAGAACATTAAAGAAAATCCCCACTTGAAGAGCATACCATAGGATTTTAGATTTCATAAATTCCATGTCATCTCCCTCTCTGTTGACAGGTATATTTGCTTAAGTGATTAAGGGCTACTTTTTTGTTCTCTCCTTTACGTATATTATTTCTTCGTTGCTTTACTAGCTATGGATGATGAATATTGCAACAATGGTGACAGATGACAATATGATTATTGCAGTGAATAAATCCAGTATCAACAGTGTCTTCTATGTTATACAATCATAGTAGTAGGGTGTTTTTGCCTTTTTCTGTCTTCTCCATTTCCACCTCATCTCTTTTTTCCTTCTTTTGAGACTATCAAATCATTTAGACTAAATCTGTTCTAGCTGATTCTGATTAATTTCTGGCTATAAGGCTGAGACATTGGCCAAAGTTAGATTGGTCTTAGATGATTCTAGTATGGATTGTGTATTAGATTCAGTTGACAACAGAACTATGCTTGGAAATTTGTTTGCTGTCTGAATGAAAAATGTTCTGAGTCGTTTAAGATAATAAATGCTTGAGGATCTAGATTTTACCATGGCATGTTCATGCTCACTTGATTACCTAAGGTGTGATGTCACTACTTTTTGGGTCAGCTACAATGCCTACATGAATAATACAGCAACAAATGACTTCCTGTTCACTACATTGCCTCTTGACCACTTCTAAGAATGCAAGTCTTCTGGTAGTATTTTGTAGTTATTAGTGGAGTTTGAGCTCTTTGGGATTATTGTTTATTTGCTTCGACCATGTTATGGATTTTCTAGACTGTCTTGTTAAGCCATAAACATTTCTCTTTAGTTGTTTTTTTGGTCCAACTTTAAAGATATGATATCTGATGAAGTGAATTGGATTGGTGATGTTATGCACTTGAGCTGACTAACTTTTCTATTTTCACTACTGCATGTGATATATATTCTGGATTTAACAATTTGAGGTATGCTGAAATGACTGCACATAAATGAATTGATCATTTGAAGTATTCTTACTCCAGGAGATGGAACGGTCAGCTGATGTTCTTGCAGCTGGTTTACTGGAAGTTTCTGATCCTTCTCTCTCAAGTAAATTTTTTATTCGTCAGGTTAGTGTGGCATGTCTACTTATCTAGTGTCTTGTTGTTCAAAGTCCTTTTTCTCTTTCTCTTCTTCATTATATAAATGCACACAAGTATTGTCCTTTCTCGTTTTTTTTTGTTATTGTAAAAATTATAATATCTCCAGCTTATGTTGCTTCTTGATTTATATTATTGTTTGCAGCATTGGATGGATGAAGCAGACAGTTCACAAGATTCCATGATCAAGCACAAACCAATATGGGAAAGTTACATTCCTAAACATGGTCGAGATAAGAAATCTAGTGGAAAAAAGAAACAAGGAAATCTATACAGAACCTACGGAACCAGAGTGATTCCTGTGTTAGCAGTGCTTATCCTTTCTTTTTAAAGCTACTTTTACTTTATAGAATCTGGTTAATATGTTTATTAGGCTTTACTAGTTATATTATGCTTTTTGAGTGGATTTTCCACAAGTTATGTTTTCTCAATAATTTTGTCTGGAGAACTTCTCTAATTTCCATAACTTATCTGGTACTTTGGTATGTGCGTCTAGTTGTGGTATACAAATGACTTTCATTTATTGATCATTTATTTGCTTTGCAATATGTTTTACTGCTTTTTTCAGATAATCAATCACTCTAACGAGAATCCTGGGTGTCCTGTTTGATGTTCAAACTGAAGCTTGTCAAAGGGGTTCTTGAAATGACATATAAAACTTTGAAATAAGTACTTGGGCATCATGAAATTGGGGAACTCATGCTTAGGTTACTGTTCTTTGAAGGTTTTAAATGTGATGGTAGGTAATTTGCTGATTTATAATCTGTTCCTGCACGTGGTGGTATGCTTATTATAGTCTTACGAACAATGAAGTAATTGAGTTACCTTTCATGGAAAGCAATGCTGCAATTGGAATGGTAGATGTTGACAAAATGTTGAGAAAAATGCTGCTTATATGATTTTTAGCTAGTTGGAGAAGGATATCTGACTAGTAGTTCTTTTATTGTGTTGATAAGAACAGGGAAACCCTCACATTATGATGAATCAATAATTAAAGAGGACTGTTAAGGTGGAGATTATTAATACAGTCCTTGTGCAGTTCCAACAAATAAGAAACAATCTTGCAGGCCTTAGTGAAAACTTGTTAAAGTGCACTGATGGTTTCTGCCTTAGAATTGTGAAACTAACATGCTGATCCAAATTCACTGTGTGACCACGAAGTTCTCTTTTAATGAAATAGTTTTCTAAAATTGACATTAGAATAACCATATTATCTGCAAATAAGAAAATTATGAAAAAATGTAAGTGGCTATCTGTTCCAAGATTCTTTTTCAGCATTAGTTTTCTTTGCATTGGTACATGTAACATAATTTAAAATAATGATCAGACTTATAAATACTGATTGGTATTTACTAGTTTGACAAGCACTGATAATAAACCATTTAGCTTGATACCTCTCATTTTATTGCTTTCTTATTTTTTTTCAGTCTCGGTTGATGATATGGGTAGGTATTCTACTCAATATCACAGTATGATGCCTGCCTGACAAGTTATTGAAACCAGCATAGAATGGTTAATAGAACACTGCTTGTTGATGACTTTGAAGATTATATTAATCACTAACAATTTTTTTTAGAACATTGAATTGAACAACATTTAATGGATATGACATGGCATTTGTTATTTGCAGTAACATGATGCATTATATATAATATGGATTGAAATTCTGGCTTTGTTGCATGTGGGAATAGTCCAAAAGCATCTAGCTTTGGTCCCTTGATACATATAGATTTAAATAAAATGAAGACTAATGTAATATTTTACCTGTTTTGCATTCGATTATCTTACAAGCTTCTTTAGTTAGCTGTTATTCTTTAAGCACTGTTTCATACTTGAATGTAAGTTCTGATCATTTATCAGAGTTTTTTTTTTGCAATAACGGTGTTCTTCTATGGCAGTTTTGTACTGTCATTGGCTGATGTTGATGCTGGCCTTCTTATGGAAGATGAAAGTCTTGTTTGGACGAGCAAGGATGTTATAATTGTCCTTCAGCATGATAATGAGAAGATTCCCCTAAGGTGATTTCAAGGTCTTCATTTTGTGCAAATCTTTTAGTAAAGTGTTTGGTATACATCTAAAATACTGGCAGGAACAGAAACAGGAAGTACATTTATTGTTTTAGTGCCTTTCGCCCATTCACATGGTTAAGCAAGCATATAAAAAAAGCTCAGCCTGCACAAATTCTTTCTATAAATGTATATTCTTAAATTGAGTCTGTCTATATAAGACATACTTTTATTTAACAATCTTCCATGTCCTTCTAGTTGTAGCCAGTAACTTATGGCCTATCGTCATATATATAACAAACAAACCATTAACCTTGAAGAATTCCTGGCACAAGAACAAGTTCTTCACAATCATCTCGTTCAGCAACATGTATCAGCTTGACAGCCCTTGTAAATAGATAGCTTTTGCTTACCTGCTTTTGGTGATTGGCATAGCATGCATACTATGAGAGACTTGAACCTGAGAATTTTGGGACATATGGTTAAGGATCATCCAGTGATTTAAAAAGCGCTAGGCGCTAAAAGGCGCCAAGGTCCACAAACGCCCGAGGCGCTAGGCGCTCGCCCAGGCGCTCGCCCGAGCGAAGCGAGGCGCTAAAATATAAAAATATATAATATAATTAATAATTTCAAATAAATAAAAATTAACAGCATTAAAATCAAAATAATATATTATTAATCTATTAACAAAAAATTAATCATTTCAAAATTCAAATAAACTTAATATTAAGATTTAAGAGTATACTGTATACTGATGGAGAAACGAGGAAGCAGCGGCAGCGACGAGCGGGAGGGCTCGCGGGAGGCGCGAGCAGCGGGAGGGCTCGCGGGAGGCGCGAGCAGCGGGAGGGCTCGCGGGAGGCGCGAGCAGCGGGAGGGCTCGAGGGAGGCGCGAGCAACGGGAAGGCTCGCGGGAGGCGCGAGCAGCGAGAGGGCTCGCGGGAGGCGCGAGCAGCGGGAGGGCTCGCGGGAGGCGCGAGCAGCGGGAGGGCTCGCGGGAGGCGCGAGCAGCGGGAGGGCTCGCGGGAGGCGCGAGCAGCGGGAGGGCTCGCGGGAGGCGCGAGCAGCGGGAGGGCTCGAGGGAGGCGCGAGCAACGGGAAGGCTCGCGGGAGGCGCGAGCAGCGAGAGGGCTCGCGGGAGGCGCGAGCAGCGACAGCGGCGAGCAGCGGCAGCGGGAGCAAGAGCGACGAGATCGCGATCGGGATCGGGATCGGCAGCGGTAGCGGCAGCAGGTTAGGGTTGGGGTTATATCGGTTTAGTTGGTTCGATTGAACCAACTAACAACCGAACCAGGACCGAACCAAACCTAAAATTCGGGTTCGGTCGCTTCGGTTTACCCAGGCGCTCGCCTGAAGCGCCCAGCGCCTGGGCTCGGGCGAGCGCCCAGGCGGCGCCTGTTTGAAGCGCGCCGCCTGGGACATTAGCGAGGCGCTCGGGCCTCGCCTCGCCTCGCCCGAGCGCTTAGGCGAGCGCCCGAGCGCCTTTTTTAATCACTGGGATCATCCTACCTGAGTTAATGGGCCAGTAGTGTATGGGGTCATATCGGTATTCAAATGAACCTACATCTCCGTATTTGTGGCTTAGCAGACTGAATAGGAGTATCTGTCCATGGATGATGCAAGGGGCATAAAATATGCAGCTGCAGTATGACATTATGCCTGTCGCATGTTGTGAACCAGAAAATGATACTGGGTTAAAGTCGTCGTTCTTGATTGGCATTCAAAGTCTTTGAATGGAGGAAATTATAATACCAATAATCATACATCAAGAATTAATGATGAGTTGGATTGGTAATATTTAATGGATCTACACTAGTTATTAGGATAGGTGCATACATGGAATGTCATTTGAGATACAGGTTCTTCTTACCTTCAAAGTCCAAAGTCTTAAGTGATCCAGTTACGGGTCATGACATTACCATCATGCAATGTTTTATTAATCATGAATCATCTAAAAGCCCTTGCTCATCTCTGAACTTCCATATTCTGGATAACTCAACTCTGAACTTCCATCCTTGGCTACCCCACTTCAAGCAATCCATGGGTTGAGGTTGAAACATGGCACTTTGGCAACCAGACACTGAAATGGGTTAGTATCAGGGAAGGATTTTTAAATCATTGAGATACATGTCTGTGACTGTGTTTTGTTACTCTAGTTTTTCACCTGCATCAGCTCCATACAAATTACATTCAATTCTTGGGACTATTTATTTATAGGATATCAGGTTTTGGTATTTGTCATAGATGTTTATATTTGTAACTACATGTTCTGATGATCAGTGGTTACTCTTATAATTCTTCATTGTCATGCTGTATTATTCTTTCATTCAATTTAATGCATGCCGTGAATTTTTCTGTAGCTCAGCTGTCCAATAAAATACAGTATTACATGCCCTTCCATATTCTTCACGCTGAGATCTTTCTCTTGTTTATGTAAACTGTGCACTTCATTTTAACAGCTATGTATCAGAAACCACAAGACAACTTGCATTTCCATCTCTAGCACAGCGGCACATTTTGGCAGGATTGGCTTCCACAATAGGAGGGCTCGGTGCACCTTATGAGAGAGCATCACATATACATGAGAGGCCTGTCATCAACTGGCTTTGGGCTTCAGGATGTCATCCATTTGGGCCATTCTCCAATTCATCTCAAATTAGTCAAATGCTTCAGGATGTTGCATTAGTAAGACATGAATAAGTTTTATTGCCTTAATTGACGAAGCTGTGCTGGTTTATAAACAATCCGTGTAATGTTTACATTCTACTCTTTTATAACCTGCCACCAATGGTTGTTCTTCCCTTTTTCTTGAATTTTTGCACCTTTATCAATTAGTTATTGCAACTTGTCTTTGGAGATTTTATCCTTAAAGCTTAGAGTTCTGCAACCACTGCTCTGTATTCAAGATTCAGCTAGTTGCCAAGTTACTAACACAATCCTTTGCTGCAGAGAATCACAATATATGCACAAGTTGATTCTGCACTTCACAAGATACGTGACACATCAGAGGTATCACCAAGAGCTTCATTATAGTTTCTGTTGCAATATCACCACCAGACAAACAGCTTCTCCATATGCAGGACTAAGATAGCAGACCCTCTTTAACCCTGTTTTGGCAGAACACTCATGTGCCAGGCAGACTTTTAGCCCTCATATACCTTAGAACTGCATGTTTAACTTGTGTAGAGGATTTGAGAATATTAGACCCTTGTACCTATACCCTATGGTGCATATTCCATCTCAGTTTTGGATGTTATTACATTCAATGTTCCAGGAATGTGCACATGTAACTTTGGTTAAATTCAATGATCACTTTTTTCTTATGACTGAAAACAAGACTTTTGCATCATTCCTGCAGAGTGTCCAATCTTTTGCTGCGGAGCATCTCAAAACACCACTTGGTGAAGCAGTGAAAGGCAAGAAAAAGAAGTCTGGCACAGAATTATGGGTGGAAAAGTTCTATAAGAAGACAACCAACTTACCAGAACCTTTTCCTCATGAGCTTGTTGAGCGTTTAGAGGAATACTTAGATGTGAGACTATTCTTTTCTTGCTACCTTCTTTGTTTGAGGTATGTGCTATTGAGTCTAATGCTTATGTCCCAATTACAACAGAAGCTCGAAGAAAAGCTTGTGGATCTTTCTTCATTGTTGTATGATCATCAATTAGAGGATGCATATCAAAATAGTTCTGACATACTCCAAAGCACTATATTTACTCAGCAGTAAGTGATCATTTCCTCATTTCTCTTTATTACTTGATACTTATTCTTGAAGATTCTTTTGGACCTACTTAGCCTTAAGAGGGCATTTTATCATTAGATTTTTTTTTTTTTGAAATGAGATTGATGGGGCAATCTATTATGGCAGTTCCTAGATACCTCAAGTTTGAGTGATCAAGCTGGACTTGAGGTTTTGCTAATGTCTTTTGCTGTGTCTTCTGTCCCATCATTTACCCATTTGCAACAGATACGTCAAGCGAGTTTTGGCTGCTGAGAGGGAGAAAATGAAGTGCTGCAGCATACAGTACATCCAACCAACACAGACATCCCAGGCTTTTATCTATGGGGGAATTCTTCTGGCTGGGTTCTTTGTATACTTTCTTGTTATTTTCTTCTCTTCTCCTGTTCGCTAATGAAACATGCAGCTAGAGAACTAGCCATTTTAAGCTGGCCCATGATGCATCAATGAGATCTGGTGCAACACCATACATACTATATTGTCACCTCTGTCTTCTGAGAGAGGAAGTTTTGGCTGAAGCCAAAGAACAAGTTAACATGAGCACACTGCTTGTAACATGCTAGAAGTATTTTTCGTAGTTTTTTTTTATCTACTCACTAAGATGCCCTAAACCTTGAAATGTGCGTGATGCTGTGACTGCTAAGCTGTCTGCTTTCTTTGCTGTGGTGAAGTGATCACTCCCTGTTGTTTCAGCAAACCTTTCCTACTACTTGGCTCCAATCTTCAATTGTTATGAACATTTTCTCTTAATGCTAACATCCTTGTCCGGTGTTCTCATTACCCATCCTAGAATGGGCTAATTACATATTACTCAGATCTTTTTAGCATTTTATTTTTTTTAAAATTTAAAAAAATTATATTAAATTTTTTATAATTATGAAAGTGAATTATTTAGTTTTATTTATTTTAATATTATTGATTTTATCGACGAAAGTATAAAAATGATAGGTAAAAAAATTATTTTAATATTTTAATTATATTCTTTTGTAGTGGAGGACGATAGCATTATAGGGGTTGCGAGTGATTATTATGGATGAGGAGAGAAGAACAACTAAAGGGTTGCTTGGCGTCTACATTAGCATCGACATAGACATAGAGCGATGTCATTTTACATATGCAATGGCATTGATGTAGATGTCAAACAGTCTTTTGGTCATTTTGTAGTTGTGTTGGCATTGATATAATTGTCAAGTGATGTCGACAATAGATATAGGGTATCGACATCCTTTTTCTCTTTTTTCTTTATCTCATCTTTTGTTGTCATTCTTTCTTGTTCATAATGATCACTCGTGGATCCTAGTAGTATCGCTGTTTGTCACTATTAAAAATATAATTGAAATGTTAAAATTATTTTTTTAACTCATCATTTTCATATTTTCTTTGATTAAATGAAGTTTGATGTTTCATTTCATAATTATAAAAATTTTAATATAAATTTTTTAAATCTAAATATCTGAATAATGGAGATTAACGAGCTAAAACGTAATTAGTCCTCTTACATCTCAATATAACCATTGAATGTCCAATCATAAATCTAGCCTGGAAATTGATTGATTTATATTTGTGTGACTTCCCCATAAAGACTCAAGTGTCCTTGATTTTTTTTTTTTTTTTTTTTTTGCTTTTTTTGCGTTTCTTTGTGTATGCCACACAATGAAGATGAAGAATTGCATTAGTTTATCATCCGAAAATAATGTGAGGTAATCTTTGCCATCACAACGTTGTTTGAATATGATATCAAAATAGTTTAAAACTATCTTTTACTAATTTGAATAAAGAAGTTAATAAAAACAAATGATTAGGCTAACAACTTTTAAATTTTAAAATATTTTTTAAAAATATAATTGATAGTTGCAACCATAGAATTAAATAAAAAAATAACATTTGATATTACTAGGAAAGTTTAAAAAAATGATGGAAATTATTTCGAATGTAACTCCTTTTAGCACAGCAAGCCCATTTCCCATGCCATTCTCATCAAGCAGAGGCTTCGTGCGGTGTTGGACGCCGCGATCATTGTATTTGTAGCTTCCTTAAGTACATCTTTCACTACCTAACTTGCCCTACTCGCCATAGATCGCTATCGCATCGGATCGTCGATTTCCTACATCGTTAGCTTTGTAGTTTGCAGCTTAGTTGCATTTAAGTGACACAGTAGACCAGTAGACTCATCTCACAGTAGGTATTCGAAGATTGATACCCTGTATCAGTAACACTCCAAGGACTTTAAGACACTCATTTCTGCTTCCATGCTCCTCAGGCTTTTTCTTTCCTTTCCCCATCTTTTTTCTCTATCATATATTCTATGTAAGGCCTTCATTTCATCATGCAATGTTCTGCCCTGCTTTAGTCGTTGCTCTATCCTCTCTGTTGCTGAAAAGCTATCAGTTTGGCAACTTCTCTCATGCATGACTTCTTCCTGCTCCTGTTGGATCTACTCTGCAAGAAAACTTCGCCCCTCCCACATTTTACATGCTTAATGGTTTCAAGTACAGAGGTTTGTCTTTTGGCCAAAATTTGATTGCAGAGTGCATATAGTGTCGGTTCTATAAGTAATATAGATCTCAACTGCTCCAAAGGCTATTGAAGCACTCCAAGATTTCAATAGTTATAAACATTAGATGAATTGTGTCTGGCAAGGAGGATAAGGTTTGCTTTCACCGATCTGTATCCTTTTGTTGTCTCATTGTAAGAAGAAGAAGAAGAACCAGAATCTGCTCAAGCTACGGTCAGATTTCTTATACTGTTACTTACAAGTAGATATTTGATGTCCTTCACTATTGGAAGAGTTCAACATGTCCTCCGTCTACTTTGCTGTCTGCCGGTAGACATGGTTTGACATCCTTTACCTGATCATTGCCATCCAGAAACATTTATGCTGTGCCAATTTTGAACCTGCAAGCCATGGCACTAATCTCCGAGGGATGAGACAAGGCTTGGCGTTTTGCATTCTGTAATGGCAAAGAGTTGCTTATCTGAATAACTCATCCCCCTCAGACTTAGGCTGCCATCTTGTCACTGCACCAGAAAAGCATACCATCACAGCTTGATGAAAATGGTAATCATCTTGCATGTTCTCCGACTGGTGTGAGGCCAAATGCACGTGCATCCACAAACCAAAACTATGATTTCTTGAGGTTGTGTTCAATGCTCATGATTCAGACAAGGTAGGGAATGAGAGGGTGTGCAGGAGAGAGATGAGTTGATTTCTTCGTAGAGGACAGCATAGGGTGGCTGTTAGGATGCAGAGGGGAGGGGGGAGCTCATGATGTGTCTGTGTCCCTACTGAATGATGGATTAGCAGAATCAAGCAGTGGCTGTCAGCTGGATCCCATGATCCAAAGATCCTTAGCTTAATCTCTCTCTACAGGCAATGTGTTGAATGATTTGTCTTTGATCTATGATATGTTTTTTGTGCTGTCTTTGACTGTTTTAATGAGGAGAATCTGTTATAAGTATGAGACCATGATCAACATTTACAATTAACGAGCACAGCAAACGAGTATGAATTATTTCTAAACAGAAGAATTTCTTGCAGTTAATGTCAACATCAGAGTGAAGGAAGAAAAGGAGGAGATCATTTGTTTGATATCATCTCACGGATAACATCGCAAGTGAGCAGTAGAATGACTATGTTTACTTCCATATCATCTCGAAAATAACTCAGCTCAGGAATCATTTTGGTGAATCCGCACATCAGGATGTTTTGTTGATTAGAACAGTATCACTCTCAATTTGGCACCTGAACAGGTACTAAGATGATGATATTATTGTTCATGCACAGTGTTTACCGATGACACCGAAGCTTGGATCGATCTGCTCAGTCCTATATCAGAGGAAAAAAGAGTTTTTGGATGTTACTCAGAGCAGATTGAACATCAACAAACATGTCGGCAAACGAAGTTTAAGACAAACTACTAAATCACTCAACTTTTTGACCATGGAAATGTGGTCCTTCATCGATCGCCTTTCTGGTATAGCCAGATGGATGTCTATAATGGGCACTGTAAAGGAATCTGCTGTGCTCTGCTCTTGGAGAGGAAGAAAGGCTAAGAATTGGAATGCAGTTTCTTCTTTGCAATGAGATAAAAGAGAAAAAAGGATGAGGCCAAAAGGAAACATGATCATGCGTGCAAGAGAGTAAAGAAAGGCTTGTCATGGATTCATCTCCACCTATTTGACTATTGGCATCACCAGCTAATCATTAAAGACTTGTGATCGAAAATGGACTGGGAAAAGAAAATTATTGATATGATAATGCAAGGAAACAGGATGGCCACCACCTTGCAGGGACACAAAACAAAAATGATGTGTTCTCCATTCTGCAACTTCTGCCGTCTCTTTTTGGGTTCTGTTTCTTTGTTTCTGGAGTTTGTGCTTCTTTTCATTCTCTTCTTTGCACTGTAAAAGCATGGCTCATAAAGTTAAAAGAGGGTCAAAGAAGCTACAAGTCTTACCAACTCCTTCAAAAATAATAAAAAAATATGTCTTAAAAACAGTTGCAAAAGCATGTGAATTTTGTTGCATATCAAAAAGGTCAGGCTGAGTATTTGTCACTTCATGATCCATGTCTTTTGTCAGCATCCAACAATTAGAAGAAAACATAAAACAGTCTTGTCCTTTTTTGTTGGACTCTGAATGAATATGCCAACTTAGATGCTGCTGAATTTGGATCTCATGTTCTTGTATATCACATAATGTATCTTACAGAGCAAACTTTACTGTCAATAGGTGTTATGAACGGGTTTAGAAGCTACAATGCAGTAATCGATGTGAGTTAGTGTCTCCGTCTGTTGCTACACTTCAATACAGCTACTACTATATCATAAAATCCATGCAGGATTTATTTCACCATATATATATATATATATATGCCATGTCGAAATAGGATCGACTGAGACAGTATGATGGAAACTCAATGGAAACAAAGAAAAGGGTGGCATGCTCCTACTCAACAGTTCATGAGAGAAGATGCTCTTCTTGTGATTCTGCTCCATGACAAAGCTAATGATGGATGGTGGTACAAACTTGTCTCAATAGCTCAGTCAGTAACTTACTACTTGTGCCTTATGTTGTATGGAAATGATAGCAAAAACAAGTCAGAAATTCTTATGTTCAACTTCTCTCAGTTTCATTGAGTAATTATAATATAGGACAACTGTTGTTACCTGAACTCAAAAGATTGGTCGAGCTTGATAAATCATTTTCCTGTGCTGTGATAGCTCAAGGCAGAAGTCGATTATGTCGAAGTTGATGAAGCAACTTTTGTCATCATTATAGAGAATGACGACCTTCATCATCATGAATCTTTGAAATATGGAGACAGCTTTTCCTGCTGGCATCATAACTATGGTCGGTCAGCGATTAACAGCAGATACTGATGCGTCAGAATTTATATGACAGAGGTTCAAATAGTTAGTTCATTAAGTTCATCTGAACGAACATAGCGCAATAAATAGGTGGAAGAATGCGAAAATTGTTGGCTGACTTGTTGTCCATTTTTTAGCTTGTTTTCCCATACAATGTGGTCTTCATTAAGGTGATACAAATCAGGTTCTGCTTTCACGATCGCAGAGGAAAAAGAAGGTCGCGATAAGGTTCTTAAAACCATGGAGTACACATTCATTCATATGCGTCCAACAACACGAAATGGCAACAGCAATTTATGCTTTAAAGAGAAGGATATGCGGTAGACATTCACAGCAATGAACAAGGGAGGTTGAAATAGTGAGAGCTTTTGAGTTGCAACAGTGTGAGGATTTCCAACAGGTCCAAACTGCAGATAATTGATTGCGGTAAGAAAGATTTATGAATTCAACTCATTTTATCGAACTCATCTATTTAAGATGATTACTGTACAAGAAGATAAAGATAGGAAACAGAAGCTCATCTGTCCTGCTGCAAACTGTTGTTGCCTGCAGAGTAGTAGAGGTGAAGACCGCATTGCCTCCTGAGAAGTCATGCAAGAAAGCTATCCAAAGTGAGTTTTTGGAAGGGATAAAAACTAAAACCACAACTACTTGTTCACAAGTGATCTTATCCATTTGCCTGATGACAAGGATCAAACTCCACATTGATGGCAGCAGCAGTATCGCTTGCATCTCCCAAATGAGAAGGAATCATCAGTAATCCATGCCCTACCTCACCCTTCATAATGTCTCTGCTCTTTTGTCCAGCAGCAGAGTGTGACAGGGACAAAGAAAGCCAGTTAAATCCAGTTGGGAGTTCTGTACTCCTTTTTGGAGCAATGATATATAATTCGAAATCTTTACCGCTGAACATTGTTTGTAGGTTGATTTGTGATAAGGTGGTGTTAAATAGAAGTTTTCCAAATCATTTAGGAGCTCTTTAATGAATAATTTTTATTTTATTTTATTTTATTGGACATTTAATTTATATGCTTTATATCGGATTACAATAAGACTAATTTTTATTTTCCTATTGTAATAAATTGCGCGGTCAACTTTAGCTCCCTTCACCGGAGAGTGACCACAAACTCGGGACAGCGCCGCACGTGGGCAAGGTGCTCCCCTCGTGGCACTTCTAACAAGGACTTGCTGACCCCATCACAGCCGTCGACGATAGAATGGCAGGATCGTCATTATAAACTCAAGAAGAGGGCGTTTTTATCCGACGGATGAAATTGAGCCACGTCATGATATGATGGCGGACTGGAGACTGGACGGTTCAGATGCTGCGCCACTGATTTGACTTATCGAATAGAGAGGGCAAAACAGTCAATATACGTAGCCGAATTAAATATGAGAGCCGTGGCTCGTAGTGACCGGAGTCATGTTGTTATCAGCCTCCTTTCCTTTATAAGGCGTCTCCTCTCACCCTTCCTTCCTACTCCTATCCAATCCATTTGGATCGATCGATCGATCGATCGATTCCGAATCCCCTAGAGCTTTCCATAATCCCCTTGTTAGAGGATTTGTAAGGTACGAACCCTAATCTGATCCCGTGTTCTTGATGGGTTATCTTCGTTTCGGTTCTTCTGATCTAGGTATCTGCAGGCGATTTGGACGGAGGCCTCTGAGGGATTCGTGTCGGAAGGTGGTCGTTTGTGGTTTGGGATGGCGATCTCGAATGCGGAAGGGGAGTCGGCAGCTAAGGAGGGCGGAGGGGGGAGGAAGCGGAAGCGCCGGGAGGAGCCGTCGCTGGCCAAGTGGAGGACGCAGGGCGAGCAGAGGACGTACTCTACCAAACTCATAGAGGCCCTCCGCCGCGTCCGCCGTTCGCCTCCGGCGGGGGCGACCGCAACCACGCACCACGCGCGGAGCCGCGCCGTCAGGGAGGCGGCGGACCGGGCTCTGGCGGTTGCGGCGCGCGGCCGGACGCGGTGGAGCCGCGCGATCCTCTCCGGCCGGACGCTCAAGCGCAGGATCCGGCCGGGTTGCTTCCGGCCGAAGCCCGTCGGCTCCTCGGCCGCCGCCCGGGCGGCGGCCGAGAGGGGCAAGCCGGCGACCCTGGAGAAGAAGGCGAGGGTCCTGGGCCGGCTGGTCCCCGGCTGCCGGAAGCTGTCGCTGCCGACGTTGCTGGAGGAGGTGTCGGACTACATCGCGGCGCTCGAGATGCAAGTGCGGGCCATGAGTGCCATCGCCGACGTTCTCTCCGCCGCGTCATCGGCGCCAGCAGCGGAGCCGATGTGAGGCCAAGGCGACGGTTGGAGGTCCTCATCTTCTACTCTTCCTATTCTTGTTGGCTTTTTTTTTTTTTTATCTCTCTTAATCTCCTTAGAATTCATGATGTAATTCGTTGTACATTTTTATTAGTATCATCTACTTTTGTTTGTTATCGATCTGTCGTGTTCTATCACAAGAGGGTTTTGCATGTGCTGCCAATCTCTGATTCGCTGTCGCCGGTCGCTACTTTGGCATTTAGGTTAATATACGTGGTACTTCTTTATTGGGTCTCTTATTCTTATGGATGAGCTCAATCTTTATCAGCCTCGTTACACCTTCACATGTCACGACATGCACTCGGCACCACCATTTCCTACTCCCATCCCACCTGTTCCATCCACCAAAGGAAGAGCGAGTAGATTGTGAGAAGATACATACATATATGTACTGATCTTGGTGGACATCAGAGTGGGTGCCACCCATCAATTCAGGAGTCCCATCCTTTGGACTTATGCTTTAGCAAACACACATCAAAGCGTTCCCCATGGTGTGTTTGCCATGAGGAATGCAAGGTTGAAATGGGTCTCCAGGAACAATCATCATCTTGCCACACATCTTTTTCCATCAAATTGAGAGTTGGGGTACACAGTTCCACTTACAAATAGATTTTTTATTATTATTTTCGTTAGTGTCATGCTTCAGAGTCTGGAGCTGGAGTTCATGTGAATCTGACATTACAGCAGGGAAAAAGGAGAGTTTGAACCATTGGATGGGTGGATCCAAGGGAAAAGTTGAGGGCAACAAACAAAGCAGAAATAAGTGTGTCAACTGCACAGCACATGAAAGTTAAGGATGAGAATAAAGCCATGTGAGTGGGCATCATGTGTTCATGGTGAACATGGGGTCCTTTCTCTCTCTGGGCTGGGGCTGTTTCCCATGGCCAGGGTAGGGTGTTTGTGTGAATCAATGAGGTGAGCAACAACACTAGACAAGTTTTTACTGCCATAGTAATAACAGACTCCACAGGCCTCCAGGGAAGTGAGGAGAATGTGAGCTGGCATCTTAATGTGGTTTATGCACTCCCCAAGAAGAGAGGAGAGAGAGAGAGAGAGAGAGAGAGAGAGAGAAGGGGGGGAGGAAAAAGACAATGCAGAGCAGCAGGTGATCCAATGGCTGTGCCAAGCTACAACCTCTTCACAACTCTGCACTGCACACCCTGTTGCACCGTGGATGTGACTCCACCAGCATTGATTTCCCAGGTGGGCTGTCTCACCACAGTTTGTGGGGTGTGTGTTGTGTGACATGAACCGTGTATGAGTGAGCTCCACTAATGTGGCCAATAAAGAGCATGGTGATGGCAGAGGGGTATGGGGGGGTCCCTGTGTTGTAGGTCTTTGGCACACATTTGGGATTCTTTTGCTCTGATTGCCAACAAGCTGACCATGTGGGAAGGGGGCATGAGTGCAGTGATGGCTGGCCCCTGCCCATTTAAAGTGTGACTTGTTTTTGGACTCTTGTGCCTCTGATGTTACAGCTTGATTTCTGGCTCATTCCCAGTGTAGGAGGTGCTGTATCTTGGCATGTTGCTTGTGGAAGGAAAACTCAATCCACACAAGTTGACAACATCACATGATCCACTGGTGTGTATTGTTGGATCATGAGCAGTATCTTCTTGTTTGTGGCAGGCAGTAGCAACCACACCCCCCCCCCTCTTTACCCTCTGCTCTTCTTCTTCATCCTCATAAGTATGCAGGCCTGGTCAATGAAATCTTTCAAGGTGTCAAATGATGCATGAGGGAGAACTCATTTCAGTGTTCCCATTATATATATTCACCAGCTATGTATGATAGCTGCACCTGCAGCTCACATGTCAACTGGTGCTCATTCTACAGGTTTCATTTGTAACTCCTCTCTTTGCAGGATTGCATATGCTATGCACAGAATATGAATACTATGTAGTTAAATGATATCTCTTGTTGTCTGAAAGGATATCAATGTTTATATCATCAATATCTTTGATGATCACCACAACAGATGACTGAAAATATATAATGCACTAATCACTCTTATTATGACACATGATAAGTATGTGTTTTTGCCTGCATGTGCATCCCACTGCAATGCTTAGAAGTAGGAAGGAACTCTCCATTAATAACAACAATAAGAGGAAGAAAGACTCATTTGCCAGAGTTTGTTACCTGGATTTTTCTACTACTGATGCCTTTTCTATTGCTAATAAAAGTTAGCCTTTTCTTGAGAAATGAAAAAAAACATTTTTTTTTTGTTTTCATAGGCCACAAATATATAAAAAAAAGAAAAGAATATACTTTATTTTTTTTCCCTTCAACCTAATATTATATCATTTTTCTCATGTGAATAACGGTATCCCAACCACTAAGCCAATAACTCTCCAAATCCAACTTTTGCTAACAAAATCATGGATCTGTGTAGCTTAATAAATGCTTTCTTTTAGAGAGGGAGAGAGTCAACGTCTACTACCATGATGTTCTATGCCAACAAAAGTGACCTGTGTTCCTTCATACCTAGCGCGAAGCTTCCTTGGTTCACTTGCTCAAAGTGAGAAGGAAAAAAAGTATTTGATTGTTCTTTTAAATCATTTTGTTATTACTTAAAATATCATATATATATATATATATATTTGCATAAATATAGAAAAGATAATAAGCTTGTCGATTGGTTGGCAAATAATCCTAAATCAACTAAGGTTAACAATATTTGGAGATAAAATGTAGATTTAACTGTTGATTCACTCATATGTAAAGGGTGACTTCTATTGCTCCTCTTAGTAGGTAATTTATAAAGGAAAATAACACATAGTATGATATATATATATATATATATATATAATTTTGTTGACCTACATTTTATAATTAGGTTTCATCTTCCTCCTGTTGGCCTCCTGTCATATATCTCTTCAACGCTCTCATATGCAGAGAAGCACAGTGGTAGTGATCGCACAGGACGCGGATGGCCAAACCATGCACCTCCCGCTGCTGCATGCGGCGCCAATAGTGGCTTCCACCAACGTGGCCACAGTCTGAGAAACCCTAATCCTAGAAGAAAAGGTTATCCATGGTGGCCCTTGCAGCAGCAGCACTAACACTTGAGCTCTCTCCAAACTCACATGGGGGACACGCCTTGTCCACGTAAAGAGCCAAAGACAGAAAGGTGGAGGCCAAAAGTAGGGGTCGGTGTTTGTTCGACCTGCTTTTTCTTTTTATAGTGTTGCCATTAGCTCCCTCATCAGGGTTGGCAATGATGATGGCAGAAGAAGAAGAAGAAGAAGAAGAAGAAGAAGAAGAAAGAGGGAGGAGGGAGGGGGG
>LVTN01000038.1:101204-124981 GCA_001649415.1 Musa itinerans
TATATATATATATATATATAATTTTAGTCGATTTCTCTAGACAAGCATCAAGTTTAGATTTTCTTATATAGCGTTCCTCATTTCGAAAATGGCGAAAGGAAGCCCTTATCTTTTAAAATGATAAAACTATCCTCGTTGACAGCTCACAGCTCGTGCGCTTCGGTGGATCATGAAGGGTCTCTAATCTTAAAGCACGGGAAGCAATTACTTCGGATTACGTGATCGCGTGACCAAAACTAAAGAAAGAACAACTAAATGCAAAATCCAGGGGTATGAATGGATCCAATGTACATATATAATTAATTTAGGTTCGAATCAATTGATTACCCGGTCGAATCGGACCTGGTTTAGTCGGTCCGTTGAACCGGTTAAAGACTATACTCAAGCGGAACTAAAACAAATCCCAAAGTGCACAATCTGAGCCGTTGGATCGACGTTTTAACGCATTGAATCTGTCATCTTCATCTTTGTCAAACCTTTTAGTTTCTCCATTTCAATCGGGGTGAAAGTGCGTGGATGCAGGTGGCGACGGAGATGAAGGAGACGACGGCCATCGTGGGACTTGAGGTGGTTCCTGGCCCATGGGAGGTTGCCTCATCTCCCTCGGAATCCGCACACTCAAGGACGAGGGCTACCGCGAGGCCGTAGATGACGAGATCTTAACCCGCTGTCGCCTCAAGGTCTGTCGGGAGGAAGGGGACAGGGAGGCCGTCGAGAAGCGCCTCGGATTTGGCCAGGTCGAGGAGCTCATCGAGGAAGCCCTTGAAAATCTCAACCTCATCTACAAGATGATCGGTCCGCCCTTGCTCTGATCCCCCGTTTCTCTTCCTTTCTGTTCCTCGCCAGAGTCCGATTGGTGATTTAGGGCTCCTCGGGTCTGAAACTGAGTGATCTTTGAGATTTTCATCCTTTTCTCACATGTTTATTAGTAAATAGTAGGTATTTAGAGTGAGTAGGCTCTTCAGTATTCTATGGCTTATCCGTCTCATAGAATTGCTTGTTGTCTGTTCTCGCCGTCTCACTAGAATGAAGACCTTTATAGGTTTCACGATGAGAAGGAAGACTATGGGGATGACAATGCCATAAAAGATAATCTTTTCTTTGAATGAACAGCTCATGCATATTGTGACAGTCGGGATGGTAGGATGATGAATAGTGGTTGACAGTGAGATCAATTATACAATACTTGCTCCTGTGTAACCTACATACTTAGTTGGAACATAAAATGTTAAAATTAGTCAACTACATCATGTTGAAATTTGTCTTATTCTTGCTAGTTGTTATCTCATTTGAGATCTGGTTTATGCCTGCTTTTTCGGAAAAGTGCAGATGTGATTGTCTAATATGGTGTTAGACAATGCTTTTCTGAATCATATTAATTTTAAAATGTGACTTGGCTGGCACACTCAACATATCCACACATCAATCTTCCTAATGTTGGCCAGAATTTGGTAGAAACTATGGCACCTCATAGCCTAGGTTGCGCTAATTGTCTGATTTACTAGATGCAGGTTGAAACTAAGGTTGTTATGTTGTTTAAAAATGATATCACCATTCTTTATGTCAAATAATGAATTTGTATTATATTTGTTTTTCAGTGCAGGGATGGTAAAAACTCATGTTTGTCATCATTTGCATCATTTGTCATGCCTATCCTTATGGTCAAGGATGATGCTAACATCGGCTGACTGAAATCTTGCTGTTATACACTAAAAAGAACAAAGCTGACAAATGGAATGTTTATTTATTTAATGTCCAATATTAATGTGTTTATGCATAGTGATTGAATGTATTAAGTCTATAAATGTGGATACCAAGGCAAGTACCAGTGAGTTCAGTACTCTGGCCACCTAATTTTGGTCGCAAATTCTGGACTAGGTGTCTTTCTAGTAGCCTCAAGTAAGAGAAAATCAAAATTCAGGATGAATCTAGTTTTTTAAAACTAAAGAAACAATCGTGAAGGTATGACTTACAGCTGCTGTATTTAGTGACTAAGGTCAGTTGTTGCTTCAAGCTTTTGATTTAGAAGTTCAACCTTCTTACAAGTCAAGTTAGACAGTATTGCACATCAAATATATATGAGACATAGTTTGGTGCAGTTCAACACTGGAATATGTGAGAGAAATTTCCATCTGCAATTTAGTGTATAAGTTTGACATATATTACAGATGAAAGCTTGATTGAAGCCAAAACTGATAAATGCCTCTGGTTTGTTTGTTTCCGCAGTTTCTGCAGATCATAAGATGTGTCTTTTTGTATATCATGCCCTGCTTTGATTTCTAGGATCACGTTTGTCAATCTTTTTCTCCTTAACTTAGGGCATGCACATTTCAGGCATTGGCTCTAAATGATGCCCCATCAAGATTAGGAAGAATATCATACCAACATAAGTCCGTACAGACCAACTGTTTCTTTCGCATTTTAGTATGGTTGTTAGTGGTTATTATATTCATATGGATTTAAACCGCTACATACTTGCATTCTGGTATGGTTGCAGTGGTTTATCATATTCATATGGATAAGTAGTTATCTTTTTTTTAACATGATTTGGTAGTCATAATAATGATAAAAGCGCACAAAAAATTAAAACTTGAGAAGAGAGAACTAGATGTTGGAAGCTTTATGTAAATAGGTTGAGTGTTTTGACTTCTCTTCTTTGTGTTGGCTTGAAATGCTCAAAGGCATCAGCTGAGAGGAGCTAGGTCTTAGTGAAATCTAGAAATCCTTTTTCATGTATCTGTTGAAGTCCTCTCTTGTCATGAACGTCTCACAATGAAATCTCTAGTTTATTTGCTGTTTGTTTCTTTTTTCTTTTAGCAACTTATCCTGCTTGTAGATATTTAATTACTTATACTTTTTACTTTAAATATTTAATTATAGAGTGGGAGCCATGGCATGTTCCTGAAGACTATGAATATGAAGTCATTAAAGTCAACACTGTTTCCCAAACATGTCTCTTGACACTGACCTTGTTAACTCCTAATGGAGTTCTTCAAGACGGTAGGGGCAGTCTCTCAATCAAAGGTTTAAACCTCTGGCTCAGTCGTCTCAAGCGCTCTTCTCATTTGGTATGTTATGCTTATCATTAATAGCCTAACTTGCTCTTGTGATAAGAATTCTGTTAGGAGTCAGCAAAAACATAACCTGCTTGAAGGATCCTTTGTCATGACATTGTTACGATATACTATATGTGATGCAACTCTTAAAGAAAGGTTTTTTGGATTTGTTGAAAGTTGTGCTGCAAGATTAGTTCATATAAATAGTCAAGAACGTTCTGATATTAAGAACTAGTCAGGAATGTCAGATCCATTAAGTTGATCTAACATTTATTTCTTCAGTTCATGCTATAAGGGTTAGAACATCTTAATAGTCTTCACAAGAAAGAAAATTAAAATAAAATTCTACCAGAAATTGTTGCATGAAGCATTTTAAC
This sequence comes from Musa itinerans, assembly GCA_001649415.1. Taxonomy (NCBI): domain Eukaryota; kingdom Viridiplantae; phylum Streptophyta; class Magnoliopsida; order Zingiberales; family Musaceae; genus Musa; species Musa itinerans. The sequence goes on from LVTN01000038.1 coordinate 104,638, forward strand.
TTTGGATCAACTTCTAAGGGATATCTGGTGGCTGGCAGAGACCAGGGATGGGAGGTTGATTTGGAATCAAGTGCGCATTATCCACCAAGTATTGGACCTGTGTGATTTGATTCGACTGGGACCGTACTTGAGTGGTGTACATGGAGACCTGAGCCTGGGTCTCAGCCAGCTCACGTTGGGCGACGCTGATCTCCCTCTGCAGCATCGATATCACCCCAACACTCCCGTAAACTGGATCTTGCACACGCCAGTAGGCCTCCAATGCAATAGCATCTGCAGCTTGTCTTCTTTGCTCCACTGGAATTTGCTGCAAGATATTTATGCACACTGATGCGAGTACATGTTCATTATATAAGTTGTGTTTTGTTGCAGGAAAATTCTCTGTTTAATTTTGGATTGACCATGTCTAATTAAATATCTTGGTTTTGCAGGATATTTTTTCATATGTTCCAGATCCAGAGAAGGGCACATGAACTAGTGATTGTGATTATAGCAAGAATGCAGGAAGAACAAGAACCTGCAACATTCGAGCGACATTGCTGGCACCAAAGATCCTATGAACGCATGCGAATCTTTCGGGGTTGGCAGAGGGGAAGTAGGGGGCTAACACACAATCCTCGCAGCATCTCCTCCTCAGGTATCGACAAGCGGCACATCGAGTGGAATTGGACATCGCTGTGGTTGCTGCTGGACTCTTAGATTCTCCCAAGGGACACAATAGATCCCCCAAGATCTATACAGGGGAGGGTAATCTAATACTGATCTGGCTCTTAGATTTTGCCAATCCAATGGAATTCTTGTGTACATTTATTGACAGGTTTCAGTGATGGAAAGTGCAACGGCTAATGGTTTAAACGGAGGTGAGGAGAAAATGGCATGCATGGAGAGATGAAGGTATGAGCAAGCGTGTCAATCTTGTCAAATATGTTTCATGTCAACCGTTACATTTGATACCAAGGTGAAACGAGATCCGTACAATACTTGGAGAACTGTGTCCTGACCCCACACACACAAAAATAAATAAATAAATAAATTATATATATATATATATATATATATATATATATATATATATATATATATATATTCACAAATCCTAACAATTTATCAACATGGAAGATAACGAAGGGCTTATCAAGCCTTTCATATCAATAAAGTTTAAAAGGTATTGTTACACAATTTTACGTCATTGTCAGGGAGTGAACATGGATCGAGTTGATCCTAAGGACCCAAGGTGGTCCATGCAGATCCTTGAGGCGAGAGGGTCGGTGTCAGGTCGGGTCGGAGTGTCATCAGTTGGATCGACTTGAGATAGAACAGTATGTTCGAAGTCAAGAGGGGGATTCTTGACTTGATCCTTAAGCCAGTATGAGGTAGAGTTGAATGTGGTTTTAGTGTCCAAAGTTCGATCTCCTGGTGCTAGCCAGGGGGTTGGTCGTATGCAGTTTGTTAATGATCGTCGATACTTTGGACGATCGACCTATACACTTCGCAAGGCATAGATTGACCTGCATAGTTTCATGACAAGTGATGTTGTTTTACGTGGTTCCGTGTTGTGTGATGTCGTCTCATACAACCCCAAGCGATGTGAGCACGATCTATCATCTTATAGGGAGTTCGAGGTGTCACATTGGTGCATGTGCATCACGTCGACTCTGAGGCTCATGCTAGCTCTTACGTGGTCATTGATTATTGTTGTGAGAGTGGTACCAGAATATGTCATATCAAGTATATTCTATCATTAGTTTGTTAGTTAGAAGAATTAGGTTATATAAAAATGATATTATTATTTTATGATTAAAACATCGAACGAGTTAAACAAACACTATATAAAAACACAAGATATATATAGATAAATATCTTGATAAGAGACGCGAGATATAGTCATTTTTTTTTATCTTAGAAAAAGATTTATTTATTTTCTTTTGTAAGAAGAGGTATGAAAGAGATATATCTTTCATGTTCGAAAAAAATTCTCACCCTCAACTTATAATAGTATTCGAAACATGGGAACATATAAAATCAATTTCGCTAAATAATTGACATGACACGCGTATTAGTACGACCAGCTTAGCGTCGGCAATTACCACGGGGTCATGTAGAATCAATTTCACCTTATCACATGGCAAAGATATTGTTAGGATCAGCGCACCATCGGGAACTGCTGATCTCGGCTACCACGTGTCACCAGTAGAGTCGTTGATCCAATGTCTTTGGGCCAGATGGAACAGGTTAATGCCATCGGAGGCCCGCGAATTAACTGCTCACCACTCCTCCTCTATTTCATCAATTCTCTCGTGCCTTTGTTGTGCTCTTCTCTTCTATCTTCTCTTCCGTCTTCTTCCTGTGCTTCGTCTTAGCCTTGCCGACACATCCTCTTCCCCTTGCCCTAATCCTTCTCCGATTTGAGGAGCTTCGGTGTTCGTTGATGGGGAAAGGGCGACACGCCCGTGCCGTCTTCTGGATTTGGTCATACGCTTTGTTTCCCCGGTGGAAAATGGTAAGCGCTGACGATCTCCTTTTGTTGTTTGGTAGGGATTGTTCTTGCAGGAACTCTGTGTAATATTTGGCCCATCTTGTTGTTTTTTTGTCTTCTGTAGCTTTCTTGCCTTCCTCCAATGATTATTCTTTTCTTTGGGATATTATGATCTGGACTTTAGGTCAGAACAAGTACATTGGGTTCAATCGGAGATGCAGTAGCTGCATTTTGAGATTTTTGGTTGTTTCTCACGACAAGATGATTTGCTTCTTTTGGCTTCTCGATTTCGGGCGTTAAAGCCAGTATTATTTTGGGTGATGATTCTAACGTTGACCTTAACTTCACGCAGGAAGATGAGATTTTTGAAATATTTGTAGGTTTTCTAAGTGGCTCTTCGTAAATTCTAACGAGAATGTGGGGACTTCTATTTGGATTGGGGCCGTGACGGATAAGGGAAAAGGAAACTTCTATGTTGATTGTGTTTATCATGGATAAACAAATATCAGTAGATAGAGATGTTTTGGTGGATTTGGAAAGTGGCATGAATGCGATGATAAACGAACAAGAGGAAGCAAAAGATGTGGGCTGCAGCGCAGGGCAGGGGAGAAGAGTGTTGGATAAGGAATGGAGTGGCTTTCTGGGCATTGATGGATTCATGAAACATGAAGAAGCTATGAAATTGGAATTTGGTATGCCTGGTTGTGCTGAGCTTCCTATCAGGAATGCAGAAGCTTCAGCGGACAAGAGGGATGGAGGAGAGGAATGGGTGAGGCTTCCGAAGGAGAAGGTGGGAGCGGAGAAAATGAAAAAGAAAGGCTGTAAAAAGCATCCGAAACCACCCCGGCCTCCCAAGTCTCCATTGTTGGATGCTGCTGATCAGAAGCTGATAAGGGAGATTTCTGAGCTTTCCATGATGAAGCGAGCAAGGATTGAGCGGATGAAAAAGAAGATGAGGAACTCGACATCTTCTGCAGGCAACTTCTTTGCCTTGATTGTGACCATTCTTTTCTGCCTTGTTATAATCTGGCAAGGTATACTGCATCCTTGATTTTTGGTACCTCCAAGTTTTACTGGAAGTTGTTACTTATATATCAATGACAGTATAGTTACTAGCATTTTGTAGCTTCTTTTTTCTTGAGTTGTGTTGCTACCGAGTAATTGATGTAAGATATTGTGGAAGAATTTGTTCTTCATTGACATATATATTTATGTGCTTTATTTACCATATATTGATGTCAGATCCCTTGAAGTGCAAATATTTTACAATGTGTTGTTTTACATTCTGTGTTGCAGAAAAGGAATGTTTCAAGTAACCCTCTGCTAGGTATAAGAAAGTCTTGTTAATTCTGCTTGATGCTAGTTCATACAAATCAAGATGCTTGCAGATGTTGCTAGAACACCCAATATTGATGCTGCCATAATCAAAGTCAAAAACCTCACCAGAATAGCATGCCTTATCTGAGAACAGTAATAAGAAACAACTGATCATCTTGTTCCTTATTCTTTAAAAGTTTAACTTTGTATTGTTGAAGGTTGATTTATGAGACAAAGACTGACAAGAATCATGACAAAAGTTGTGTTAGAATGACAATTTTGAATTAATATCAATTTAAGAATTTGAAACAATTCGTCATCTCAGTTGTCTTTTCATCTGCAGCCATCTTTCAGCTAATATTGATGTTTGAGTTTGATGCTTTTATATATATGAGTGAATTGCATTAGAATAACATGTTTAAAATGGTGTAATCATCTCCCTGTTTACATCACCAATTCTTATATCTAAATATTTCACTATGTAAATTACAATGACTGCAACTTTCATGTGTATGCATGGCTCTTTAGTTATCCTGCTTTTAAGCCAATAGTTTTGTGGAAAATGGCTTATGATGAACTGCTGAATCTCTTGTCATGCTTTATACATGACTCCAATGATTGATATACAAATATGGTGTCAATGCTCAGTTTTATTCTGTTTACAATTCCTAACCCCAAATTATGGCTGACAACTGATTCAGAGTGCTTAAAAATGGGTTTTCATCAGCTTCGTATTATACTTGATGAAGCTTAGCACTTAGAGAAGTCCAAACATAATTCAACCTGATGTGGCATATACTATATAATGTGCACCATCTCTATATTTTTCCTTGTACCACTGTCATTTACTGATTATGATGTTTATATGGATCTTTTTTATTCTTTTTCGAGCATGTTAAGATTCAATTGTGTTTGATTTGATCATATATAAACGTAAATTGTATTATTTTAAGTGTTTAAGGGCATTAAACTGCTTATTAATTAATATTATATATAAAGTATTTATATAAATCTCTGATTTGAGTTTTAGTTAATGTTCAATTAAGCTTAATTTTGGTGTATTCTGATGTAAGCTGAAACAAATTTGGTCTGTTTTGACTTTCAGCTGTTTGTGTCCCTTTCTATATTAGTTTTTTCACTTGTGGTTTGTTTTATAGCAATAAGCATCGAAGGAAAATATAGTTTCTCCACGTTTTATCTACATAATGATAAAACGTCCATCCTGTGCACTATGAATCATGAACACTCACTTCTAAGGTAAAGTTAGAAATATTTGTTATTAATCACTATCCATAGTTTTTTGTATATAAACTTGGAGAAGTTGTGCAATAACTTCTTCAGTTGCAGAAGTTTATAATGAAAACATTTTGGGAATCTATCTGTTCAAGATTTGGTTCCAGATTCTGCTGGAATTGTACTCTTGGACAAGCTTCCAGCACATTGGGGTTATTCTCTTCTAATTTAATAATTAAATAACTGATCAGAAATCATGATTATAAGTGTTGACATCTGTGGGACAATGAAAAATATTTCACTAGTTCGTTTTCATGGCACCTAAAGTGTCCTCTAAGGTGCTGATTTATTAGTTGCAATCAGGTATGTCTTCAAACTCTCTAGTAATACAGCTGCTGTTGCAAGTTATGATGTAATTACATCCTGGAAGTTAATATCTAACTGATCAAGCTTCTCAGTTTCATACTTTTTGTGGTTCTGTTAGAAGCTTTTTCACAAAGCAGTTCTACAGTCAGATCTCATGGTTCTCCTGAATCTTCGGTTCGCGGTGGATTAATCTCTGTTCACTTTCACAAGAATGCTTCAGTAAATCACCTTAATATGTCTTCCTCAGGATACCCAAGGTAGGCAGGTTTAGTTTAGTTTTTTTCGCCCTTGTAATTATCTATATCAGTTTCATTAAAAAATCTTGAGATAGTTACATCTGTTTAGTGTTTATATAGGATATCCTAGCAATGTTTTGGATGGCAATATATACCCACTAGCACTAAGGGCAGCTATGTAACTAGAGATTTCATGTTGCTAACCGCTTCTGTAATATGAATACTACTATTTAATGATATGCATGTTACTAATGCCTATCACATGTCTTTGTTCTGATTGCAGTAATTTGTAAGCAAGAAGAACTGGTTGATGAGCAGTTCTCAAGATTCAAATCCAAATCCAAATCCTGCAATCTCAGCAATAGAAATTTGCAACCTTCCCAAGAGATTGATCTGAATGTAATGTGGCACCCTTTTCTTTTTCGCCTGCCCTTCTTGCAGAGACACTATCTGCATCCTGTTTGATAGTAATTATGTTCTGTAAATACGATCAGATAACAGTGAGCCGCTAAGAGTTTGACGGTTCTTCTGGCCTTCAAACCTTCATCTTGTTCTTAAAGATTTTAGCACCTTTGTGCATATTTATCCAGTCCATGTTGATCCATGAGCCATCAGCCTTTGCCAAGAAAAAGAGAAGTTTCTTGCCCTGATTGGTTTCTGGCCATTTGCTATTAACAGTTTTCTTAGGTAAAGATATATTTTGTTGCTTATTACCTTTGACCATGTTTTAAAAGTGCTTATTAATTGGGAGTGAACTGTATTTATAATAGATTTAATTAGTTTATTGGGTATCTTATATTATAAATTGTCACATGGCAATATTTAGAACAGTTTTAATCTAATTTTTTTAGATTAATTCTAATAAAGTTTACTACATTACTTAAGGAGAAAAAAAGGAGAAGCAAATGTATAAAAAATGAAAGAAACTAAATTATGATTGTTATTAGAGGTTACAAATATTGATTTAAGATCTTACAAGTTTATCAATTATTATCATCATATATTAGATCTTGTAACGTGTTATTAGTAAATGAGTCAATGAATTGAATTTATTTTTTACATTACCTGGGAGATGAGAGAGTACACAATTGTCAATTTTTTTTTAATGGTATAATTTTAACGTCTATGTGCAGAGATATTTTTGAACTTTATTCCTTGACTAGTCTGATATCTTATTTTTTATTGTTTTTATTTTATTATCATAAAAAAATCCATATTCATTGTAAATTAATCCTAAATCTATTTGTTATTAGAGTTGTATTTTAGCTAAGATGTTTTATCATCCAAGTTGATCCATATCTTAATTATATAACTCGATATAAGTTGTTACCTAGTGAAAGCCAATTTAATTTATCTTATATTTGCATAAATTATAATTAGTTTAAAGGTATTAAGTTGCACATGATAATATTTAGAATAATTCTAATGTCGTTTCTCATATTGCTCAAGGAAGGAAAAAGAAATTAAATATAAAAAAATAAATTATGATTATAATTGAAGTTACAAATCTTAAAAATTCATCAATAGAAGGACAAATTTGATTCCATCATAGCAACGTTGATGATCATATCATTTTAGAATATTAGAAAGTGAAGAGAAGTTCATTCTTTTAAATAACTTATAAAAGTCGGATGTTCGATGTAATTTTTGTTTATATTTGTGTCATCGGTTTTCTTCGCATACCATGTAAAGAGTTTCAATAGATTTGATAATTTCATTTTGATTGGTTTTAATTGTCATTTTAGTTTTGTAAATATAGGTTGTCTATGGCCATCGTATAAATTTAAAACTATCCCAAAATATATCATCCAAATAGTCATTTTGGATTCCTTAGCTTCATATAGTGATACAGAGTGTTAGCCAGTATCCTAGAGCTACTCAGGTGTTACATAATTGAATGGGCCTTTGGGGTATTATCTAAGGTTGATTCGTTACATTGTTTTACAGTAGCGTTATATGGGCACTTGTGGGGATTTTTGATCATTAGAGACCACCTTATATCATTTGTCCTATGACTGTTCAGTACTTGCGAAGTCTATGTTTATGATTTACATTATTTATCAAGTGTTTACTAAAATCTCTACTCATGGGATCCCGAGAAAAATGCTTCCTCTAACTTATCTTCTCTTTTACAGGTCCTTACTGGACCATAAAATGTTTCAATAAAGTTAGCCCTTTGCGGATGAATATGCAAGGGTGTTGCACTGTCATAGACAGTCGTCGTGCACTCACAATACCTTCATTAACAGATCGTTCATCACCTTTGTTTACTTGCGTATATATTTGACGTGTTTTACCTTATTTTTATGTGTTTTTACTTAAAAATTATAAGCAAGAATAGTTTGCAAGACTACAGAATGATCGCTCAAGAAAATGGGTAGAACTGCTCCAAAATGACCCAATTTTTGTGTGTCATGACTTATTTTTTGCAAGCTATGATGCGGAGTCAAACATCAGCCATCTCGGTACTCTAGAACCACTCAAGTGGCCCAGGGCTGGATGAGGATTTGGGGTAGTATTGAGCATTGATTGAATTCACAAATTCGTATGTTAACCCACTTAGCACTTAGTGAATAGCCATTCGTAGACTTACGATTATTAGTTTGCCTTTTAAAGTTTATATTTTCTCCTTTCTCTTTTTTTTCTCTTTGCACACCAAGTGTTTGTTAAATTACTAGTAAAATTATTCTCTTTGCTACACGTTGGGACTTGTCTATCATTCGTTTTCAGAACTAATCAATTTATTCTTTTGTAGGTCCTTCGAGACTTAAGCGAGAGTACAATTAGGTTGATCCTTTGTGAATGGATAATGTAAGTGTATCTCATGACTTAGGCAATTCTAACTAAGTTTATTATATTATGGTATTAGAGTGGACAAGTAGTTCGAGCAAATAACGGAAGTTTACAATCTCACAATAGCAAAACACTATGGTGAATTAAGCAAAATGGGGTAAGTAAAAAATAGCAAGCGAGAAGTTGACTATTCTCTGTGAACGAAGGAAGCACAATCCAAAGTACAGTTGTGGAAACTCACATTGATATTTTTGAAACGAGTCTAGAGGAACTCTATCCAACAAAGGCTTTTTGGGATAGAAAACTCATAAAAGGAGGTGGAATCTCAGATCAACAAGGTCAAGTCTCAAGTAGATCGATTGATAGAAAACACGAAAGACTTTATACAACACCTACATGAAGTCATACATAACTCGGTTTAGGATTACATTGCACACAAGAGCTCTTAATACGGGAGGGAGTAACACCTGTACTACTCTACCACAAAACTTGAGAGCACCTAAGCCGTATTACTATAAGGGTGCTGGGGATGTGAAGGAGATCAAGAATTTTCTGTTCAACACCAAAGACTTTATACAACACATACACGAAGTCATACGGAACTCAGTCTAGGATTACATTGCACACAAGAGCTCTTAATAGGGGAGGGAGCAACACCCATACTACTCTACCACAAAACTTGAGAGCACATAAGTTGCATTGCTATAAGGGTGCTAGGGATGTGAAGGAGATCAAGAATTTTCTGTTCAACATAAAATAGTACTTCCGAGTTACGAGGCTCGACTTTGAAAAAATTAAAGTTTTGATAGCAACCATATATTTGAACGGAGATGTAAAATTATGGTGGCAAATATGTTTAAAAGAGATCTAATAAAGTCAGTGTCAAGTAGACATATTATAGGGCTTGAAGTAGAAGTCAAGAACTCAGTTCCTACCCGAGAACATATAGTTCATCACAAAAAGGAAGCTGAGACAACTCTGCTAAAGTACTTCTATTCGAGACTATGTGAAATAGTTTTCAGCACTAATGTTGGATATATAAGATAAGTCTGAGAAGGACAAGCTATTCAGCTTCCTCGATAGCTTGAAGTTGTGGGCACAATAGGAACTACATCGAAGGAATGTCACCGATATGGTTAGGACAATCATGCATATGGAAATGCTCATTAACTTTGTTTTCTCAAAGGACTTGAGGAGAAAGAAATAATTTTTAAGAAATCTCCCAGTATTCCTTAAGAAAAGAATCTACAATCAAGCCAAAAAAAAAAGAAATCACACAAAGCGTCAAGTTTAAAAGAAAATGCCCCAAAATTTGATGAATACTTATTGTACAAAGGGCTACACATGATGAGGGAGAGCCCACAAAAGCAAGCACTCAATGCATTAACAGCAATAATCCATCCCTCAAGATTAGAGAAGGGCAAAATTATCACCCTTAGTTTGAGTAGTTCGAAATCCAATAGTGATGATAAGGATTCGCAAGAATCCTAGATGGGAGCAATGCATTTGTTGAATGCATTGCGAGGTTAAGTGGGGGAGAATATGAAGATGAAGCAAAAGAAAATAGGGAGCAATGAGCTAATGTACATGAACATCAAGCTAAATGGTCGAACAACTCGTGCAATGGTGGACACGGGTGCTACTTACAATTATATTATTGATCAAAAAGCAAGACAACTTAGGCTGAACCTAGAGAAGAGCCCAAGTTGGATGAAGATGGTGAACTCGAAGGCAAAGCAAATATTTGGGCTGGCAAATGGGGTCCCTATTAAGATCAAGATATGGAACGAAAGCACAACTAATATGATAATACTATTGGATGACTTTTAAGTGATCCTCAGAATGGGGTTCATGCACATGATAAAGTTGGTGTTAATGTCGTTCTTACTCCCTATATTTGATGGAAGGCGACGACCCTTATGTGGTTCAAGTTTCTCAAGGAGAAACTAAAGACCCACAACAAATATCAACTTTATAGCAGGGGCGCAAAAAGGTGAATTAACTTTTATAGTCATAGTAAAGTTGGAGCTACTTGATGTGGAGGCCACTCATGAACCTGTTATGGTGGTAGACATTTTGAAGGAGTTCACATATGTTATGCCACTCGAGTTGCCAAAAACTCTATTGCCACATAGAGGTGTGAATCATCGTATCGAGCTAGAGCTAGGAATGAAGCTTCTAGCGAGACCACCATACCACATGGCCCCTCCAGAGTTGACAAAGCTCATAAAGCAATTAGATAAACTACTAAGCAGTGGTCCTATCTACAGTTCTAAAGCACCATTTAGAGCTTTAGTTCTCTTCCATAAGAAACAAAATAGAAACATTTGATTATGTGTTGATTATCGTGTCCTAAACAAGGTGATGGTGAAAAATAAATATCTCATCCCCCTTATTGTGGATTTGTTTGACCAATTGGGCAAGACAAAATATTTCTCTAAACATTACCTTTGGTCGAGTTACCAATAGGTGCACATAACGAAATGTGACGAAGCAAAGACTATATGTATAACTAAGTATGGAGCATTCGAGTTCTTAGTGATACTTTTTGGCTTAACCAATGCTCTAATTGAAATTTGTAAGGAATATTTAGATAAGTTTGTGATCGTCTACTTGAATAGAATCGTCATTTATAGCTAAACACTCGAGGAGCATGTTAAGTACTTTCAAAGAATTTTTAAGATTCTTAGAGAGAACACTTTGTTCATAAAAAAGAAAAAGTGCTACTTTGCTCAGACAAAGATTTTATTCTTGGGGTATCGAATTGATGAAGGTTCCATTTAGATAGATAAATCAAAGGTGCAAGTTGTGATAGATTGGCAAACACCAAAGAAGGTATCAAAGCAGAGATCTTTTCTTGGTTTTGTTAACTATTATTAGTGCTTTATAGCTAAGTACCCGAAGCACATATCTCTACTAATAAAGTTATTGAAGGAGCAGCCTTGGCGATGGTTAGACAAATATGAAGTGACATTCCAAGATCTAGAGGCTATTATGTTAGAAGAATTGGTACTGAAATTGTTGGACTATGGGAAGCCTTTTGAAATTCATACAAATGCTTCAAATTTCATTATTGGAGGAGTATTTATGCAGGAGAGTCATCCGGTGGCCTATGAGAGTCGTAAGCTTAATGAGACCGAGTGACGATATCCAATGCATAAGAAGGAGATGACAATAGTAGTCCATTGTCTATGAGTTTGGTGGCATTACTTTCTCGGAATGTGATTTATGCTAAGGATAAACAACATTACATTAAGTTACTTCCTCACTTAAAAAAAGCTCTCTATGAAGCAAGCATGATGATAGGACTTATTGATTGAATTTGATATGACAATGGAGTATAAGCCCAAAGAGTAAATGTCATGACCGATGCATTGAGTAGGAAAGTAGAGTTAGTGAATGTTGTGTAATTGGAAGGCAGAGGTCAAATAAGTCAACTACACTTGAACTTCCTTTCCAAGATCAAAGATGGGCTATATAGTGATCCTCAGATAATAAACTTGATATAATCGATCAAAAAAGGCAAAGCATGATGATTTTAGGTCTAGGAGGGACTCGTCTATACTAAAGAAAATAAAATTTATATTCATGAGTAGATAATTTGATATGTGAACTCTTGAGAGAATATCATGATTCCCTTTCGATAGGACATCCGAGTATTTACTGAATATTGGCTCTCGCAGAGAGGGCCTTCTATTGGCAGGAGATAAGGAATAATATGGAGAAATATGTTCAGACGTGTCTTACTTATCAACAAGATAAGGTATAGCAGCGGAAGTCAATGGGATTTTTAGAGTCATTGCTCATACCAGAAAGGTCATGAGAGAGCATTTCCTTATATTTCATCTTAAGCTTATTAGTGGTAAGGGGACTTAGATCAATACTTGTGATGGTCGATCAATTTTCAAAGTATACAACATTCATTATTGATAGAATGGAATATAATTACAAAGCACACTTGAATTAGTTAATTATAATGGCTATTTATACATATTAGAAGAGAGGATTTCCCTCAATTGATCAACAAGATTTCCTCACGCAGTTCAGAAAATCTTATTTGCTATCATGCCCTCGCAAGATTGAGCTTCTGTCAAGGATGTCGATCTTGAAATGATACAATGAAAATAGTTTATAAGTGAGAGGCTTCGTAAGTGAGTCTGCTAGTTAATTAGTCATATGCACGTGAGAACCACGTAGTTAATGTCTGACAACTTGATCTCGTATGAAGTGGAAGTCGATGGCAATATGTTTCATATGTGAGTGAAACAATAGATTGAGACATAAGTATGTAGCTCCAACATTATCGCAATATATTGTAAGAGTAATGGTGGAGTTGACGTTGAGTTCCTTGAGCAGATTTATGATCCAATTGAGTTCAACAATAGTAGTGGCGATGGCACGGTATTCAATTTTAGTTGTAGACTATACAACTATATTTTATTTTTTAAAACTCCAACTGATTGGATTAGCTCCAAGGAAGATAATATATCATGACGTGGATATTCTATCATCAAAGTTCCTTACCCAATCAGCATCAACAAAGGCATAGAGATGGAGTAGGGCATGCTAACAAAGAAAGAGGTCATGATTGAGGGTCCCTTTAAGATATCATAAAATTTGTTTGATTGTAGACCAATGCATAGTAGATGGTCGATGCATGAATTATGGTAATTTATTGACTACAAATGAGATGTCTAGATGGGTGAGAGCAAAGTACTATAAGGATCCAAGTACTTGTTGGTATTGAGTAGAATTTGTAGCAATGTTTCTATCACATAATTTGAGTGATTCGCTAATAGACAAGGGAGTTGTAACCTTTTTAATATCCTGCATGTTTGTTTTAGAGAATAAATTTTGAATATACTTTCTTTGTGATAGGAAGAGACCTATAAATGTTGCTTCTACTCCCAAAAAGTAGCTCAAAGTTCTTAGATTTTTTAGGGAGAATCAATCAGCCAATTGCTTCAGGAATACTTGAGTCTAAAGTATCATTGCCCATGATAATAATATTATTCACATACATTAGAACATATATTGTGCCTCCATTATGTTGGCGTAGGAATAACAATGTATCGTATTTGAAATTGATGTAAAAAATGAGCCAAGTTCAGTATACCAAACCCTTGGAGCTTGCCAAAGTCCATAAATAGCTTTTTGTAGTTTGCAGACATACCTTAGATACTGAGGATGAATAAAACCAAGAGATTGCTGCATGAAGACATTTTCAATCAGAGACCCATGTAAGATGACATTATTAACATCCAGTTGTCGTAAGTGCCAACCTTTTGAGATGGCCAAACTTGGGATAAGTCAGATTATTATGGATTTAATGAGACTAAATATCTATGTGAAGTCGACACTAGGTCGTTAATGAAACCCTTTGACTACTAAACATGCTTTATATCTGGCAATAGATCCATTTTGATTTCGCTTAATTCGAAAGACTCATTTACACCCGATGATATTTTATGTGTGATGAAAATGTACTAAGGTCCTTGTAAAGTTATAAAGGAGAGCATCATATTTATCACACATGACTTTATGCTAGTGAATAGATTTTTGAGTTTGAGTAATTATAGTGGGTTCATTGGCCTTAGAGGAGGACTTTGTTATAGCATGTAGGTCAAGGACTTGATGTGGTTTGAAAATACTACCTTTGGAGCGTATTGTCATTGGATGTCTAGGGACTATGGAAGTGGTAGGTTGTGTTATTAGTAAAGCCGGGGTTGAGTCACTAACATAGGTCGGGCCAGCCTCCGGCACTTCAATGTCATTAGGTCTAGGAGAAGGTAAAGTCAATGGCAATGTTGCCGAGGGTATTACTTTATCAATAAGAGAAACTTATAAGGAAGGGAGTGGAGAAATAATGGAGAGAGTAAGGAGCTGTTAAACTGGAGTAATAGTAATATGTGAATCCTGAGGGTAAGGAATGGATGGTGTCATGAGAGGTTCATATGATGGGATCGGAGGGATACTCCAGTGATGTATGTTTGTCGAAGTAGCCTGCACGGTAGGATGGTTTTGAAAAGAAAAGATAGACTCAACAAAAATAATGTGATGTGATATAAAAACTTTTTTTAATTTGGGATTCATAGCATCGGAAAGCATTATGTTCAAGAGAGTATCCTATAAAAGTATAAGGCTTAGATCATGGTGTCAGCTTATATGAGACATAGGGATGAAGCCATGGATAACATAAATAACCAAAGACTATGAGTTTATGAAGGTTTGGAAACTTGTAGAATAATTTTTCAAATGGTGACTAGTATTGTAGGATTAGAGTGAGTATACGATTAATGAGATAGACTACAGTTTGAAAAACTACTGACCAAAAAGTTGGTAGCATAGATGCTTGATGTAGAAGTGAGAGACCAATTTCAACTATACATCGATATTTATGTTCGATAGAGCCAACTAATTGGGGAGTATGTGAGGGTGACTTGAGGTATTATATATCATAAGCTAAGAGGCAAGATGTGAGGGCTTGATATTCACCTCTGCCATCAGAGTAAACTATTCTAATGGAAGATTGAAAGAAATTCTCAACCAACTTTCTAAAGTTAGTAAAGATTGTGAAAATGTCAGATTTATGGTTGAGAGGATATAACCATTTGTACTTAGTGAAATAGTTTATAAAAATGATATAAAATATGAATTTGTCAAAAGAAGGGATTGGGGCAAAACCTCAAACGTCTGTATAAATAATTTTAAATAGTTTAGAACAAAATATAGAGGATGTTCTAAAAGGTAGTTTATAATTTTTATTATAAAGACAAGCATCACAATGAGTGATAGTGGTACTAGTTTTAAAGATAGAAAGAGAATAACGAAAAAGTAATTTTTGTTGGATAAAGGACGAGAGGTGACCAAGATAACGATGTCATACATCAATTAGAGCTGCAATTGAAGAGTGAACAGTAGGCTGGGTAATTTACAAAATATTATCTTTGTTCTGACCTTAGACTAAAGATGCTCCCGTGCTCAAATCCTTGACAAGAAAAGAGTTAGGAAAGAATTCAATCGAGGTATTATTTTATTTACAGAAATGAGGAACGAAAATGAGATTTCGTTTAATGTGAGATGCACACTGAATATCATCATTGTAAAAGTTATGGTAAGTGAATTAAGCATTGAGGAACTAGTATGAATAATGAGAATTCATTTACCGTCATCGATGATGATATCTTCATGTCTGCCATAGTTGTTGATGGACATGTTCTGAAGATTAGAGGTGATGTAATGAATGACGCCAGAGTCCACAATCCAATTTGGTTGGCTAATAGTCGGAGTAGTCATGAGATTCACTTAAGGCCACTGTGATGAAGTAGGGAGTTTAGGTTGAGACCAACATACTTTCATAAAGTGTCCGATTTTATCACACAATTGGCAAACAACTCTTTATTGACTTGTAATGGTAATACGCTATGGTTGATGATTATGGAAGTTGCCACCTTGATAGGAATGATTGAAGTGTTGGTGATGTGGATGAGGGGGGTTTAGTTTGGGACCTATAGGGTCATAAGACAGCTTAGCCAAATCTTTGTTGATGTGCTTATTGTACTGGTTGCTTTTTCTCTCAGATTTTTGATTAACCTAAGTTGTGATAGGTGGTCCGGGCAACTTGTCATCATGCTTCAAGTATGTTTCATAGTCTGTCAACTTGTCATAGAGTTTTTCGAATGATATTGGTGAGTCGCATGCCCGAAGTGCTATTGCTAGTTCTTTGTACTTGCCTCCTAGGCCATTAAAGGTATGGACTAGGATTTCTTCATCACTGAGAGAATGACCTATCAAAGCTAAGTCATCGATGATAACTTTGATATTTTGTAGATAATTAGTAATAGTACTTCCCTCTTATTTCATTTTTATTAGATTAGAGGGAAGTCCGAGCATGCGAGTACGCGAGCGATTTGCCAAGGTGGTTTGTAACTTATACCATGCTTCTGCAACAGTCGTACATAAAGATATCAGTGGAACAATGGATCCAGCGATTGAGGCTTGAATAGCTTGGAGGATGAGGTGATCTGAACGTAACCATAGTTTGTGAGCTGGATTTCATATTGGATTGGGTTCTCCTAAGATATTGATTATTGCAGGTGGACAATAGAGAGAGCCGTCGACATAACCTAGTAGATCATATCCAAATAGGGGATTAGAAAGTTATGCTTGCCAAGATGCATAGTTATCATCTTTGGATAATTTGAAGGGAATCAATGTTGTAGTATTGATGGTGATAAGGCATGTAGGTTGAGAAGTGCTATGGTTCCCTACAGAGATAATAACTGGGGTGTCAGAGGTAGACGATGAAGACATTTGAGGTGACATATCTAAGGGAGCAAGTTGGGAGTCATTAGCTGCAGACAAGAGGTGGAAGAGAGCTGCGATGAGGAGCAGTGCTTCTTCCATAGGCACGGTTGCAGTGAGTAAGCCGAAGTTGCTGCAGTTCTACAGATCTGGTGGCGGAAGATCTAAGCTGTGAAGAATTCGTTGTTATGTCATATTCACTAGGAAGTTGGCTGTTGGAAGTTCTCTTGTTGTGACTATCAGAGTTCTCAGATTGTAAGATCGGAGATAGAGATAGTAGTGTCGAAGATGGAAAGAGCAGAAGCCAGTTAAGAAGGCACGACAGTCGACACCAGGTAGCAGGTGCTAAAGTTGGGTGCTACAGAAAGAGCGAAAGACTGCAGGTAGGAGTGTTAATTACTGGAGCAACGACAGCTCAATGATGCACCTTGATATGCTTTGGTGTGGGCTGGAGGAGCAATTCTGGAAGATTTAACAACCCAAGCAGTTCTCAAGAACCAATTGAGGGAGTCGATAGAGAAGCTGAAATCTATGAACTCCTTTCGTCCGCTTTGTGTAGGAGTTCAACAGCACGACGATGGAGGTACAAACTGTGACACCGAACCCGATGCTCAAGCAATGGCAGCTTCTTCTTGGTCGGCCCAACTGATCATTGCAACTGCCGAAATGCACTATGCTGATGTCCAGCCTTTGTTTGTTTGTTTATTTTTTTTAATCCTAGGGTCTCGATCGCCACCTGGAGTTCCGCCATAATTGTGTTTGATGTAGATTAGGCGATGGCGGTCAATGAGGGAGAAGGGGGAGTAGTGCTGGTGAGCGCAGCACTGGAGGTGCCATAGCGAGAGGGAACGGACGCTGGCGCAGAGTGGTAACGGGAGAAGACAGTCACTGTTCGCCGAGGAGGAAAGCTTTGATATGATCAAGGTCGCCAAAGGTGGCAGATCATCATCTCCCGAGCGATTCTACCATCATAAGGAGGGTCATGCAGTACCTTTACCTTCTTGAAGCCGGTCATCACGAACTGCACCTCTCCGTCAAATGGACGAACAGTCAGGAAGAGGGGAACGAGCAGGTCACTGAAGTCATGGAGGAGGTTATCGACATATCTGCCAGTGGCGAACACGATGGCCGGAGCATCGTGGTTGATGGTGCATGGAGGGGCCTCACTGCCTGCTTTGACTGCAAGTTCTCTAACACCTTTGAAGCAAGCCTCGTTCCCCCTTGGGAGGATAAGGATGAATCTACCATAGTTCTTTCAGCTCTGTTTTCGATGCTCCCACGAATGTGATGAGGAGTTCGCTGGTATGGCTAAGTTCCACTTGACATATTTCTCATTGAATTGAATGACAACATAGTTAGTGAAGATTTTCCGAGACCACGTTGCTAGTATTGGGCCTGGTAATGATCTGATCTGGAGACTACTCTGGAGAGAGAACTCAAGTAGTGCTGAAGTGCTGGAGAGAGCTACAGCATTGTTGGCAGTGTTGGAGAGAGCTGCATCACTGTTGACAGTGTTGAAGTGCTGGAGAGAGTTGTAGCACTGTTGGCAATGCTGAAGAGTGCTGCTACAGTGCTGAAGTGCTGGAGAGAGCTACAACATTGTTGACAGTGCTGAAGAGAGCTGCAGCAGTGCGATGCTGTTTGCAGTGGTAGAGAGAGCTGCAGCACTGTTTGCAGTGTTGAGGAGAGCTGCAGCACTGCAACGCTATTTGCAGTGCAGTAGAGAAGCTGTTTGCAATGATCTATACCAGTTCTCTATGCTGAGAAAGACTGTCAGTGAACCAGGGGTTGCAACCGCTTGGCGGGGATGGTCTCTCGGAGAGCAACATGTTGGGTCCAGCCCGCTTGGACAATTTGGGCCATAAGCCCAGTTAGGGTTGTGAAGTGTGCAGCGTGCGCAGCGACGGCGTGCAGAGAAAAGAAGAGAGAGAGAGAAGGAGAGAGAAAGATTAGATTTTTAAGTTTTCTGCTTGACGATCGGTGGCCAAACGTTGTCAGTTTTGGCCCAAATTTTATGTGGAGAATCCTTGCAGTAAACTTTACAATCCTAACGGTGTTGATCTACAGTTTACCCTCTTTGAGGTACTTTTCTGCTATATCCATTTTGTGAGACCCAGAATTTTCTTTTGAGGAGATCCATTTTATGTGATGATGATATGTTATTCTTGAGCCAAGATCTATGTCCTTGATGTTATTGTGATCCTCTAGTTGTTCTAGAGAAGATTTACTATAAACCTATTATCATTATTATTGATAGTGGAAGTTTGAGGTGGACTACGATCCCGTGGTTTTTTCTACATTGAGTTTTTCACGTTAAAAGATCACTGTGGTGATTGATTATTTACTCTATTATTTATACTGTGCTGGTTGATATTTGTATTTAGATATCTGAATTGATATTTTGATGAGAAACTCATTTTGATAGGAAAAAAATTATTCCGCTTTAACATGTTTTTCCCGACACTAATGTATCATTTCTACCGGTAAAGAGTAGGCTCGGGAGACTGGATGCCCATGGCGCCATGTGCTCGGTCACTACCATCGATGTGAGTGCAAGAAACCTATGTTTCTTTGTTGGTTTTTACATATCTTTAAGAAAGGTTGGATCTTGCAGCTGAATTTTCTCTTTTTCGACGACAAGCTTCTTAACTTGAATTGATTGACGAATGTGATGTAGGCAATTAGCGAGAAGATGGGAACGGATATCAAAACGGTGGACGCCCAAGGATCTCTCGGTGGTGGGGTGATTGTGCTTACGACGGGTTTGCTTACGTACGAGAACAATCTTAAATCCAACTGCACGCAGTCCTTCTTTCGTGCTTCCCAGGGCAAGGGTTACCATGTCCTGAATGACATATTCAGGCTCGTTGGATGAGTTCGATCTCCAGCAGAGGCACCAGGGCTTAGGGAATGGTACTGGTGCACCTAATGCAGCGGAGCGTGGTTGGTATTTAAGTCCCAAGGCTTGATTGTCTGTGCTTTTAATTTGTAATTGGCATATGTAGACTGGTGAGAGTTTATCAAGGAATGTCTATTATTTATTATATGTATATTATATAAATTCTTCTGCAGCTTGGCAGAGCTGTATTAAAAGAATCTAGTTGTATAATATCTTGTTCGATCATGGGTTCAGGTGAAAGTCATGAAAGATAATACTTCTGCATCAATTCCAGCATGTGTTCCTTCTAAGCTAACACCAATTAAAATATAACCATGTGCCGGCCCTGTACCTGCTGCAACTTAAGCATCTGATATGCCTACATCCGGTTCTATTGCTCAAAGCAGCAATGTCCGGGAGGCAGAAGGTAATAATGATTATTCTCGAGTTAATATCATGATTCATTAACTTCAGCATAGCTGTATCTTTTGATTTCATCCTTTTTACAATTCTTTCCAGCTGATGGATATTCCATATACGTGAAAAATTTACCTTTGGATGCAACACCTGCTCAACTTGAGGAGGAGACCAAGAGACATGGTCCTATTAGGCCAGATGACTTACAAGTTAGAAGCAATAAAGTCATTTTTTTATTCATTGTTCTTTCCCTACCATTTTTTGTATTAATAGTCTAAGAAGATCTTTCTGAATTATATGCTTCAGTTTTTACTATGCATTTTT